>BMAO01014864.1:0-41569 GCA_019973975.1 Trichonephila clavata | reverse complement strand
AAATGTGATTGAGTTTTACAATTTATCAATTTCTTTTTTGACCAATTTGAGTATTGAAAAGGAATGCTCGCCACTCAAGTTGGTTCATCGAAAAAAAATTCTCTTTACTATTTCAATATTGGAAATGCTTTCAAGTCTTTCATTTTAAAGTATGTATAAAAAATGTTGAACCCAGTACCGTGATCCAATAACTGTTCTTCATCTTCAAATATGTAGAATTATATTTTTTTTATTAATTTTCCTTATTTCCCACTTCTCTGTTTTTTTCTTTCAATTTTGGCCAACGATGATCAGATATGATTTGAAAATGTTGACATTTAAAATTCAGTTTCCCACTATAAATATCTTTATCGTAAAATTTTGATATATTTTTTTTAGTTTCATTCTCATTTAAATTATAAATATTTTCAAAAACCCCAAACTATTCAAATTCTTTTCTTACTCTACGTACTTGTAATTGCAAATTAGAAAGTAAATTATTGGTATAAAAGTTTGCACTTTAATCTTTTAGTCGTGGCTGCTTCCAAACGTGACAGGAATTTCTCTATTTTTGATATTTATACTTTTAAAACATTAAAGTATTGCTCAGACATTTATCTGATTATCAAATCCTGCTCTTGGAGCTTTGTTATATGAGGTGTCTTCTTCATTTTTCCGAATCTATAGCGGTGTAATATAATCGTCTAATCACAATGCTTTTTTATATGAATTACAATAATAATAATAAAATACCGTCAATTTGAATTTTTAATTGAATAAAATAAGGCTTTCTATCTTAGAAACAATTTAAAAATATGTCTCTGAATTACAATACTAATCGAAAAAAGTTTTTCGAAGATCATGGTGCATTCAAGAAGAAAGGAGCACTTACTTATAATGTATATTAATCGATATAAAAATTTTCTAAGAGTCCATTGAAATATATATATATGTAACGATTCGAAGGAATCGTCTAGGCTTTTCGGATTTTCTTATTGTTTGTGACCTATCAATTTCTTAAAAATCTTTCTTAAACGTCTAATTATGATGGGAGTCTAATTATTTAAATTTTCAACCCATCTTTTGATTTAGGATTCGTGTCTTTCGCTAAGCTGGTTACGATTTACATTTTATTTCATATAATTCTTATCACATCTTAAGTATAGAGAAATATCAAATACCTTTTTACATCTAATCCATCCATGACGAATTTATTTAGTTCTTTTTTTTCTGTTTATGTTCCAATTGCAAAGAGGTAATTGACAGTAAAAAACGCGAATTCATTTTACAAAAGTTCACTATTCGAAATATTGTATATCACATAGTAAAACGGAAACACAATTTAAACTTTCCACGTTTATCTTCATGAAAAATTCATTAAAGTCTTTAAAAACAAACAATTATTAAGTTGTGTCATTGTAAACGAATTTATTTATGTGAAAGATATAAAAAAGCATTGTACGTTTTTATACACCTTTAACATCCAGTGTTCTAAATGTAAGACATATATTTATTTACTCAAAAAAAAAAAAAAAAAACCCTCCATCGTGATTATTCTTCATTTTATTTATGTGTCATAAATATGTCGTCCTTGCTGTATTTTGAGAATTATATCTGTCTTAAGACTTATTTTCTTCTAGCGTCAAACTTTCTATCAACAGAATAATGTGTATAACATTTTTGAACGCTAGTGTCAAATTTTTTTCGGTACTCTTGATTCAAAAATTCATTTTGTAATTTTTTTCACATTGTATTGTACAACAATCATAAACAATAAAAGTACTGTTTGCATCGAAAATAAAAAAAAAAAATTGATTAAGATTCTTATTTGAGGAAAACATTCTGGAATCAATCGATCTCTTATACTGTTATTGATGTTTAGAGAAATATCTTTTTCATAATAGATTTTTAATATAATACAGTTTTTTAATAAATTATTTGTTTCTCTTCATGCAAATATACGTAACACAAATTTTGATATGTTTTCTTGTAACCTGTTCTTAATAAAATAAAAGGTAGCAGCTTTTACAAAAAGTTTTAAAGCTAATTATTCTATGATCGATGCTTGTAAAAAATATGCAATACATTAAAATAAAATAAAAGTTTTGAAATGCACCAATGTCCAAGTTTTCACGATCCAAGGCTTTTAAAGCAAGCCCTTGCTACGGTCTGTCTAAAATACGGTGACTGGCATTTTTCAGCAAAGTTATCGAAACTCCTAAAATTTAATTTCAGATTCTCATTTCACAGTCCGAAATGCACACGTAGCTGACTTTGATGCTCCAGCGCTAGCAAGTTTAGTTGCAAGAGAGAATGAAAATCCGGACGCGGGACTCGAATCATATGCCTTTTCTCCTAATTCAGAAAATATCCAGCAAGTTTAGTGGAGTTTCTGAAATATGATTTCAAATTATCGTTTCCCGCCAGTAGACACAACTGGAGATTATTTTTGTGTCTCTGAGCCGGCAAGTTCAGTGCCTGGAAGGGGCATTAGGGTCGTCCGGCACTATCTGAAAAGTTACAGGAATTTCTAAAATTCGATTTCAAACTTGCGTTCACCATCAAGAATTACAACAGAAACGCACTTTTCCCGCACCAAGTCTTTAAGGGTAAGCTCCTTCCACGGTTTGCGTAGTAAATGATCGTCCTGAATTATCCGGCAAAGTTACAGTTATTTTTCAGATTGGTTATCAGATTCGGATTATCCATTTTGAAGTACACCAGTTTTCAGGATTCAAGGCTTTTAATGAAAGCTCGTGTTATGGTGTGTCTAAAATATGGTCCACCGGCTTTATCCAGCAAGGTTACGGTTATTTTTGGAAACTGACTCGAAAATCAAATTCCATACCCCGAAATACGCCAGGTTCGAAATTTTCGAGCATATTGGTTTGCAATATCTGCTTCCACAGACACATGAGCATTGACACATTTTGTGATTTTTCTCTTACGGGAATATTCGCAAAATCTGGCAATGTGTTTTCCGGATTCTTTAAATTCCCGGCAATAAAAAATTATGGCGTCATCTATCTATACTAATAAAAGAAAGAGTTTGTGTGTTTCAGCTATTCCGGCGAAATTAGGCAACTCAGAAGTATGAAACTTAGCATGTAGAAGCTGTAGGTCGTTATGCTATTAACCTCGAAGAGTTTTTTTCGAAATTCACTTTGGATTTTTTTAAAATTCAATTTTTATGTGATTTTTCAGTTAAATGGAGATATCACGTCATCAGCCATGCCAAGTCTTAACTTTGCGAAAATTAATGTTTCGAATTGTTTTGGGGGAAATTTTAGCACATTTTATAGTAAATTTACTTATTTATGGTTGCATTTATTCGTTTTTTTAACTCTTAGTGGAGGAATTACATTTGTTTTTCGAAAAAATCATCCTAAAAAAATGTTTTTTCTAAATTTTATTTTTCTGATTGGCTACACTAATTTGGTAACAGTAGATAACAGTTGGAAAATGCATTGGTTTTCCAGCTAAGCCTATTATGTATTTTTTCAATAACTAAATTAAATTTGTTTAATATACACTTTTGTTTTGCTTATATTTTGAATGATTATTCCGAACCATTTCTGGGTTTAGATTTAATTTTGTTGTTTCTTTTTCAGCTTAAAAATTTCCGATTTGTGTGTAGTCAATTGTATTTCTATTGTAATTTCTGTTTTGGTTTAAGGCAGCGTCACATTTATTATTCTTTTTTCATTTCGGCCTTTACATGTATTCATTTGATTCTTCTGTATTGTTTCTGGTTTTAGATTAAATTTTGTCATTTATCTTCCAGAATTTCTGTTTTTTGTGTGTTTTTTTTGTGGTCAGAGGTTTCATGCTATAATTTTTTTTTTACAATAATTCCAAATTGAATTGATTTAATATGCATTTTTATGGATTTCATTTGTTAATGTTGATTGTTTAGATGTTTGTTTAAATGTTGTAATTACTATTTTAGGTTAAGTGCCACGTTTATTTTATGAACTACCATTAGAGGTAATTATTTTCAATTGTTAATGTTGATTAATATGTTGTTCTAAACAATGACCCAAGTATACGAGCTGTTGAATTTTAGGTACTACAATATGAATACATATTGACTACATACAAAATAAATCAAAAAATTTTTAAGCTGAAAAGAAATGACAGAATTAAATCTATACCCAGAAATGGTTCGGAATAATCATACCAAAAATAAGGTAAAACAATGTATATTAAACTAATTTAGTTATTGAAAAAATATATAACATGTTTAGCTGGAAGATCAATGCATCTTCCTATCAGTGTAAAGTCTTAACCGTTTGGGTCCTAAGCAGTAATAACAAAAATTCTTGCGTGTTTTTATATTAAAAAAAATTAGTCAGATTTTGGTGGATATAGCGTGATTTGCTTAGTGCCAATTTGGCTGTGGTGATGCTAATACGTACGAATACAAAGGCCAATATAAATTTTTATTTATATATGAGGTTTTATTTTTGTTAAACTGAAATTAGTGATACTATCAATATACAGTTGTACTTAGGCTATGTATAGCGCAGGGATGGCGAACCTTTTTGAGACGTGGGTCAAATTTTGTCCATATTTTTTTATTACTATCTCGTGGGTCACTAATGCCCAATTGCCTCAGAGTTAACCTTAAAAATTTCAACTGAGTATTTTTTAAAAACTAAACATCTGTATAAAATTCATTTGGCTTAATGGATAAAAATGGACGTGGTTTGACGATTAAAAAACTTTTAGTTGGGTTAAAAATTCTAAGGTTTTGGTGCAAAGGGCAATAAGTGTTTGAATGAAAAAGAAGTAACGAAAATTACATACAATATACATTATGAAATATTATTTATTAGGATTTATATACATGTATATATATATATATACATATGTATAACAAAAAAATTGATAATAAAGTAATTAATGAGAAATCTGTTGCTGTTTTTTCTCAGATAGTTTTTTAATATTAGGTTCATATTTCGTAATCATTAATTTAACGCATTTCACAGTTAATTCCCTGTGAAGTCTATTTCTATTAGAAGATTTTACAAAGCTCATGGAAGAAAACAATTTTTCACACGAATATGTGGACCCAAACATTGTTAAAAGAGCATTAGCTAGTTTTTTCATTGTTATAAAATTATTTGGTAAAGAATCCCATGTGTTTAGTATTTAGATATTAGTTAGTAGTTAGATATTGATCCAACAGTAAAAATTGAAAATATTATAATATTTTCAATTTTTACTGTTGGATCAATATTATCTGCGCTACTTTCACACAGTTTTTCTTCTACTTCAGAAATCAAGTCTTCAAATTTTGTTTTCCACACTACGCTGCTTCGAAATTCAACTAATTCCATTTCTAAATTATCGATACCCAGCCACATAAATTCAGTTAACTCCATTGTTTCAAACTGTTTTATATGGATATAAAATTTTAAAAAAATGAAATGTATTTTCTAAATTTTTAAATTTATTGAATCTTTCCTTAAAAGCGTGTTTTATTTCCTGCATAATCATTAAATATTTTTAATTGCATTTTTTTGAATGTCAGCGGAGTTTTCAAAAATTATTGTGTTTTGAAAATGCTTTTGTAATTGTGGAAAATATTTCAGGATTTTCATTTCCAAATCCTTAATAAAGATGTCAAGTTTTGTCACAAATATTTTAATATTTTCACACATCGTTAAAACAATTAGTCCATGCCCTTGAAGTTTCTTATTCAGTTCATTAAAATGCTGAGTGATGTCGCATAAAAACATTAAATCATTTAACCAATGTATATTGGATAATTCATCGAAACTATTGTCTTTTTCAATTAAAAAGAGCTTAATTTCTTCTAATAACGTTACAAAGCGATTCAGGACTTGACCGGAACTAAGCCATCTCACGTTGTTGTATGTCAAAATCCCTGAATATTGGCATTCAATTTCCTCTAAGAATTGTGCAAATTGCCGTTTATAAAGAGCTTTTGCTTTTATAAAATTGATTATTTTTATTACAACTGGCATTACACTGGAAAATGTTTTTAAACCATGCTTCGCACATAAAACACGTTGGTGTATTATGCAATGAAATTCAATCACAGAATGAGAAATATTTTGCTTAAGGTACTGAAAAAATCCAATGTTTTTCCCTACCATACTAGGTGCACCGTCTGTTGTTATATAAACTATTTTCTGAGAAGATCAATATCCATTTCTTTAAATGCAATATCAAATTCTTTAAAAATATCAAGCCCGGTGCACTTCCCTTTCAACGTTATTAGTTTTACTAACTCTTCTTTCATTATATTTCTCCATTCTTATACCGAGCAAAAACTGCTAATTGTGCATAACCATTTGCATCATTACTCTCATCTAAGACAATTGAATACATTTCTGCATAATTCGAGACGTTATGTATTTGTGTGCGTACAAATATTTTTTTCTAATTCTTTTACTCGATCTTTAATTACATTGCGACTAATAGGAAACTCATTTATACGCTTTATAATCAAGTCTTTTCCTTTAAAATCAGCAAACAATATAGGACTACATTCTAAAAACGCTTTCTTCACAAATTCTCCTTCTGAAAGAGGTTTCCCGTGGCGAGCAATGCAATGGGCAACTTGGAAACTAGCAGCTGTAATGCTATTTTTTGGAACCAAAAAACTTTTTAAAACACTGCTTTGAGAAAAATTCTCTTTTTTCTTTTGTAAAAAATACGTTTTTCTTTCTTCTTCTGTTGACATGCCGAGATTAGAATGCAATGTTTCAAAATGTCTTTTTACGTTACATGTAAGTGAAGTCACTTTTTCATTGCAAATTACACATATAACCATCGTATTCTTTTCAATCACACCATGTTTATCAAACCATTCAGCTTGATATAACCTGGAACTTGTATGGCTTGTTTTTAATTTTTTAAACGCCGACATCATAGTACAGAGCTACAATTAAAAATATTTATATTTAGAATACAATAATTTCTGAAGAAATTTTGAATTAACATGCCTAATATACATACACATCAATACACGTTACTATTAAATGCGTTCGAAATGGATGCCACTCAGGGCCATTGGATAATGGATGCCAGGGCCGACTGTAGCAGTTTTGCTACCCAGGACAAGAATGAAAAAAGCCGCCCCTTCCCACAAAGTAAAAAAAAAATTATTTAAAAATATTGATATTGTTCATAAATACTCGCTTGTAAAAAGGAAATCAATTTAACTTATATTTTCAACAAACCCACGTATACATCTATGCATAGCACATACAAAATATAGAATGAATTTATATAAAAAAAAAAGTTCCTACTTATGCAACTCCCACAGAAAAAATATTTTCCATTAATCTTATTAATATACCACTAGAAATTTATTATCTGAATAATCATTAAAATTAACACTAATGAAAATATTCAAAAAATAGACTACAATATTTAAAATAATAATAAAATATACATTATATTTCTCTGTCAAAAAAAATTCTGTCTTTTAGCTTCCTCAAAAATGTCATTTTGAAATATTTTTCATAACATTTAAATATAAACACATAATCTCGTTTGGAAATATATTTATAATACTAAAATAATATCACTAAATTTATCTTTCTTTAGATCAAAAAAAAAGAAAACATTGAAATAACTCGCCTATTACTGATCCAATTCAGTATAAATTAATTCTGACCTAATTCAATCAGTAATAATACAATTATAAGAATATAATTACCAATTTGTGTTTCTAAATTTCTCCTGATGTACACAAAATAAAAAAAGAGAAAACAATCTAAAACCAAATCTGCTATATTGATTTAACATGATGAGTCCGAAAAATGAATCAAAATTTACAATAAACAAAACAAATATAAACTACATTTTTTTTTAATCCTGGGAACAGTAATGAAGGTTGTGCAATATCTCGTTTCGTAAATGGAAGCTCTCTCATGAAAAAAAAAATTCATGTCAACAATATTATTACGATTTAATCTAAAAATAAAATTTTTTCAATTCATATTATAACTATAGATACGTATATACAAAATGATTTCATTGAAATTAGAATAACCTAGTTTTCTTTTAACCCAGTAGTCCTTTCTGTTAAAATCGTTACTGACTTAGGTGAATTTATTTATAACACACTTAATTTATGCATACATTTTTGTATTAACAAAATATTATTCAATTTAATTTATTATTAAATTGAAGAGCCGATTAGACTATGTTTCTCACTTTTCCCCCTCTGTTCCTTTCCTCTATTAAGTTATATTGATTTATTAGGCCTGCACTATATTTGATTTACTTAAAGAAAAACACACAAGAGCTTGTCTTTGAAATCCTAAAATTTTTTTAAAAAAAGAATGTATCTTTATTTATTTCTCATTTTCTATCTTATCTTTGAAACTTTTATAATTTTCACTTATATAAATAAAATGTCCCTTAATAAGAGGTAAACATATGAGGTCCATATTCAAAGCGATCTGTACCGATATTAAATGTGCCGGAGTATTATTATTCACAGATGCACCTTACAGAAAGTGCTACTGTATTTATATGTTATTTTAAGTCTTACAAAAATACAAAATAATTCGAAATTAAAAAATATAATTACCTGTTGCTATTTTAACCGAGTTTAATCTAAAAGAGAAACTTCAGCAGGCCAATTTCATTGAAATGAACTTTTTTGATGGAAGGGATCACAAAAGTTTGTTTTAACTTCAAGTCTCAAGAGTAAAACAAAACATCTGTGGCTCACACACTATCTTCTAAAAACTTTTATTACCTTTGCTCCCCTTCCTTCAGTTAGCTGACACTGGACATTCTTACTGGTGGAAGAATGTCAGTAATGACCCCAGTCCGAGATGGGGAGAGAGTTATGGAAGATGGTATAAACATATCAAATTTCATGATTTAACATACACTGCGGTCTTGAATCCTTCAAGGTTCAACATAACAGGAAACAGACATTTAACTTACCCAGTAGAAAATAAGAAACGTTAGATGTGAAATACCAGAATCTCAATGCTAAATACAAGTATATAACTAGAAATTGCAAAACAGATAAATCAAAAACTTATTTAACAATAAATTATGTTAGTAAGCCAGTCAAAAATTTAAATGTTCATGTGAATACAAGTTATTTATTAAGAGATATTTATAAACGTGGAAGGTAAAGAGTAACTCTTTTTAGGTGACATAATTTTTAATTGTAAATAAAAGCAGAATTTTGAAGAACTGCAATTTGCCGAACATTGCTCTACGCGAAATATTTCGTTTTGTGCCCATTTGTCACCCTTAACACAGTAGTGTAACGGAAAATACTAGCCCCCCCCCACGAAAACTCATGTTTGGGGCCCCGTCCAACTACGTACTTTGCGTCAGTCAAGTTTTGGGCCCTTTAGGATCCCCACAATGCGGGGGTGTACGTTACGCCACTCCTTTATTGTCACCCTGATTTCCATTCCCGAAAATACATCAAAATTTCAAAAACTTCTAAAAACAAATTATTTTTAAATAAAATCAATAATAATTATATAAAATAAGGAAAATACTGTTTTTTCCCCTTCAATTTTCGATTCAGCCTCGTCTCATAAATTTTTAGATTTTTGAAAGTTTGTAAATGTATTAAAAATGTATTAATAAAACGGAAAACTGTTTAAAATAGTAAATATAGTGCAAATACATTTTTATCCATGCTCCCTGCGGAATTAGCATAGTTTTGTGACTCAGACAAAAATTTTAAAATCTACATTAATACTCCAATGAAATCTCCCAAATGTTTTGATGAATAATTTTCTAATGTAGCTAATAACGAAATCTGCAGAAGGAAGTATTTCGAAGGAATAAATAATTACAAATTCAAATACAAAAGAATTTACTTAGAGTGACATATTTATTTATGATAAACTATCTTTATTTTGCAGATGCTGTCCACCTTGATTTTTTTTATTTTCAACATTATCATATACAAGGATAAATAAATAATCTTTCCCCAAATTAAAAGCTGTAATGTTTTTTAATGACATTGATCCCTTTTAGGATTAAAAGCAAAACTTGTTAATGACAGAAAATTGTTACAATTAAAAATCTCGAAAAAAAAACACGATTTAAATTAATATTCCTTTACTGACTCACATGTGCTTTAGAAATATAATCAGTCGAAAATAAATCAATTAAGAGACAAATATTAATATACATAAATAATTGAAAACTTATTTGCTGCTGAAGTAACGATTACGTACGTTAAAAATATTAATTATTATATTTAAGAGATTTTATTTGTATAACTAATTTCTAATTTATGGAATTGCTATATTAATGTTACATACATATAAATAAATATTAATGTAAGAATCTCACTCGAAAGTTTGGTTAAGAAAAATAATGAATTAAAAAAAAGTTTTTGCGAGATTGCTTAAAAATAATCTCCCCAAAACAATTTGGTAGTTCATTTCCTTCTTCAAATTGCTAATTCAATAAAATAGCTCATAATAAGGACAAGCACCCGAAAAAAATTTTTAAAAATTAAATAAATAGTTTTAAGTACAAATACTTGCGTTATCCACATAAATCAAGATCTCGGAACTTTGATCAGATTGGTCGTACTGCTAGATTACAAAATGCGATTCCTTTAAAAACTAAATGCTTTTAGTTGACGAAACGATGTTCGATAGACAAGAATTGATTTGGTCAAATAGTTTTAAAGATTTACTCTTTCCCACGACAAGCTGAAAATTTTTTGACTCTTCGTGGGTGTTACTTTTCTCTTATTACACACTTACCCCACAGCTGGGGTAATGAAAATTCCTCCGTTCGGGGTGAACGATCGCAAATTGCCTCAGTAGGGTCAGCTAAAATTTATAGTCGAGGTTGAAATCCCTCTTCCAGTAAAAATAGCTACTTCTTGGATTACTTAAGCCCCGTGCTATTGCTGGGAATACAAAAAAAAAAAAAAAAAAAAATACGGAGATCTGACGATTTTTCAGGATACCCTTTATATCAGAGCAGCAAAAATCTTGTCTACCTGTATCCCGAGGTCAGGTGCCCATACACTTGCAAAGTCAAAAAACATCACGTAATACAATTATTATTTTTTTCAAGAGATATAACCGATGCAAATTTTACTAGCAATGGCCGACTTTTCAATTCAGTCTAAAACAAAAAAAAATTATGTTTCACATTTACAAGGTGTAAATAATAATATTTTAGAAAATAATTTCATTCAAATTTTTTCGAACAAAAAAAAAATGTATTTTTCAAATACGGTTCAAAGGCCACCCCTGTCCACGTTTCCAAAGTGTAAATAATAATAGAAAATAATTCCATCCAAATTTTTTCGTAACAAAAGAAATGTATTTTTCAAATACGGTTCAAATGCCGCCCCGGATGTTTTTCCGGCCCTAAAGCCACCCCTGTCCAAGTTTCCAAAGTGTAAATAATAATAATATTTCAGAAGATAATTTCATCAAAGTTTTTTCGCAACAAACAAAACAAAAAGTACTTTTCAAATTCGGTCCAAATGCCACCCCGACCATGTGTCGGGTTCTTCCGGTCCTAGCACCGCCCCTGGTTCAACACTGGTACAGGCGCGCCTTAAGTGGCGTGATAAAAATTGCTAGTATCGAGAATGACAAACATGCGCGTCACGTCTCACAAGGTGAAACAGAGAGGGGACGATACCAGTGCTATGGAAGTCTCTTTCTACAAACATAACTGAACAAAACCTTTCAAAAGTGCATTTCATCCGAAGAAAACACTTTAAATATGGTTATTTGCTTTGGTTTGTCGATTTTTTTTTCAATAAAAAAAAACCAATTTGATATTTTGTAAACACACTTTTGCTTTATTTCAAATACTACATACTTTCATATACATTTGTTGTCATTTGCATTATTTTTAAACTGCAATGATCAAACCTAAGATTATAGACAGCATTTAAATTGCTTTTGTGTCAATGCAATGATTGAAAAAATACAAATAGAATATAAATAACCCACACAAATTAGAAAATCTAAATAAACCCGCGTAAACAAACAAGTGGTTGCCTAGCAGTCGTGGGTCAGTTAAAAAGCTGGCGTGGGTCAGTGTCTGACCCACGGGGCATAGGTTCGCCATCACTGGTATAGATTATTCAAGAAAGCCTATTTATCATCTCTTGAAAGGAAAAGTACGCAGAGGAAAAGTGTCATTGTACGATTTCTGTTTATTGGTATTTTTGAAATACTTCATGACAAATCAAACAATTACTGAACCATGCTTGTTTCTAACTACAAAATAGTCAATTTCCCTATCGTCTTGAAGCAATCTATTTTCTTCCAATATTTTTCATTTGCATGAATTGAAAGATAGCTAAAAATTAGTTCCACCATAAAATTGTTGGTATTCCACTGTTGTCTATTTTATCACTAATCAGAACAAAAAATATCAATTCGCACCCATACTACATCGGCAGCAAAAAGCAAAATTGATATGTTGGATTTTTTAACAAAGAATTTCCCACCAAATTTTCATAAATAAATAAATGAATTTCTCAGAGTAATGGGTTATGCCCGGGCCAATTAAAAAGGCCCGGTGGGCCGCAGGTTGAGTATTGATATACTAGACTATTTTACTAATGACATTTGTACTTTTAGAAATGGATGAGGGAGGAAATAAATCTTTAATTAAATATCATTTTGCAATCTGTTCCCATTTAAAAATTAGAAGTAGAAAAAGAACAAAATAATTCTCCTTTTACTTAAAAGTAATTTACTTAAAATATATATTAATTTAAAGTAACATATACATAATTTAATGCGTATATTGTTAATTTGTACGGTTTATAATTAAGATCGTATTGTAGTTTTAGCGTCAAAGTGCATTATTATTGCCTTTAATGCATTATTATTGTATAAGGAGGGGTCGCGATAAAAATTATGATTGAAAATTGGGTCGCCAGTATTCAAAGTTTGAGAAGCACTGGTATAAATATTAAACAGAAGTTAAAAAACCTGAATAAAAGAATACATTTATATATAAAAATAATGCATACTGTACATAATTTTTTTGAAGAAAAAATCTGTTACCCTTTTTGTTTTATCCCATTCAATCTAACTTTGTAAATAGGTTTTTCTAGAAAAGTTACACTTGAAAAACGTTCGTATGAACATGATTTTAAAGGAAAAAATACGTAGTGTATTTAGTGACACTTAAGCTTGTGTCAGAGTTATCGGAGTTAAATCCGATGGCTATCAAAGGGGTACGTTACAGAAGATACAAGCAGAGACAATACATGTAAGCTCCAACCTGCTTGCTACAGGACTCTGAGTGTTCGAATTGTCGAGAGTTTTATAAGATCACTTCGAATTATCGCGTGTTGTATTCTGGAAGACTACGGATTTTACTTCTAAATATTGAATGTGCCAAAACGAATTGTTTTAGTTCGAAATATCAAGAGTTTTTCTAGGGGATGAGCATATATTTCGAATTAGCGAGAGATTCGAATTATCGAAGGTTTGAATTAGCAAGAGTTGACTCTATCATGTTTTTATTAACTCGCTTTCTTGTCTGTCCAGGTGGAATTCTGTAATTGATTTTAAACCAACTTCCCGATGAGCTAGAGACTTGAAATTTGAACCATAGCTCAGAAGTGGATAACAATGCATGAAAATGTGGAAAAAAAAGAAAAAAAAAAAAAGAAAGGGAGAAAGATAAAAAAAACGAAGTAGACGAACCAGCCCCCCCCCCCCAAATAGAACAAAACAGCAGAAATAAAAAAAAATGAAGAAGAATTACGTTCGCTACACGATTTAAATTTTTACCCGATATAACGTAACTATGATTTGCTTTGGTATTGATTTGTTTGTTTTTTCGATAAAAATTTATAATCGATTTATAACTAACTTCTCGATCAGGTGTATATTTGAATATAGCTCATATCTAACTGACAGAGGAACAGAATATATCGATCTTTTAAATTTTGTCTTAAAAAATTATTCAAGAATCGAATGTATAAATAAATGCTCCTACTTTCCTCTTTTTTACTTAAATGCTTAACCGGCATTAAAAGCGAATTGGCGAGACTTTTCATTTGGCGAAAAAGATTATATGGCAATGATCGTCAAGCTCTAAATCGCCAAGAAGGCAACATCAAACTTAAAATTTTAACAAACGGATTTGACATTGATTGTTTTTAATACTTGTATATGAGTTTCATAAAAAAAAAAATTCTTTTCGCTTGGATCGTTATTTTATTTTTAAAATAATAATTGAATAGTTTGATGTATTATTGGTAAATAGATATGATATGTTTCTATTTCAGATATATAACCAGAAGAAATTGAAACTTATCGTGTGTCTCTGTAATTACGTCATCAAAGTATTTAAAATCAATTCAGAAATTTCATTCACATAACCGTAAAAAGTAGAAAATAATACAATAAAAAAATGTTATGTACCATGTTTTTATAATGGACTAAAATGCATTAAATAATTTCTCTAATCCTTGTGAAAGATAAAACCACCTACAGATTTCTAACTTTTCTAAATTATCCTGAAAATTTCTACCTGACACCTTTTTAAAGCTATTAAAATACTTGTAAGATTGGAAACGAACAACATAGTGTGCATGCAATACATAACTACATGTAAAGAGTGTAGAAAGTAGCTATCTATAAAAGAACTTAATTATTGGTTCACATTATTTGCGGTGCAATAAAATTGTTAGTTGGGTTATTAATGCAACAATTATCTGCAACATACGCCCCTTATTTTTCCTTTCCAATCTTTCAAGTATTTTAATAGCTATCAAAATTTGCCAAGTATAAATTTGTAGGGTAATTTAGAAAAAGTTAGAAAGTGTATGTGTTTTATACTTTTTAGTCCGTTATAAGAGCATGGTACATTTAAATTTTTTAAAATTTTATTATTATTTTAAAAACTAAATTAATTAGTATATATATTTCTTACAAAAAACCTGTGAACTGTATTAATTCTAAGGAATGGCACTATTCCTCTCGTCTCTCAAAGTGAAGACATTGTTACCTTATTAAACTAAACAAGAATAGACCCTAGATTTTTAATTAGTTTATCCTACAGTATATCTTATTACTTAAGGGAAAGATAGAATTGAGAGAGAAAAGAAATCCTCAGAAACTGTAGACTCGACATATAAAGAAAATCAAACAAATATTGTGAAATTAATTTGAATGAACGTCTTACTCCTGAAATTACCCCACAATCGATGTATTTGGTACCAAATTGTTCGCTACTCTTCTATGTACGAATATTATATTAATGGAATTATTCATATTTTATTGTGTGGAAATTTATACCAGATTAAATTAATATTTTTTTTATTTGTGATGATTATTCCTATTAAAACAAAACATATGAAGAAATATCATTTATTCAACTTATAATGAAGAAGTAATATAAAAAAATTTTTTTAGCCAATTCCTACTTCGATCAACAAAAAAAAAAAAAAATTATTTCGGTACTTTTTCTTAAATAGTTACAATTAATATAAATAGATATGTGGGAATTGATTCCTCAGTTCTCCAACAGAATGCAGCACCTTCATTCCTGATACTCGTTCCTGCAGCCGCAGATCACGAAGACTGAGGGTTGAACCAGCATCTCCTATAGATATACACAAGGTCTCGGCACTGATTTGTGACGTCACTACTAGTAGGGAGACATCGTCCATCGCCTACGGAACTTTGCAGGTGCATTTTTTAATACTCTTTATTATTAAACCCAACATACATACAGGGAATTTTTTAAAAAATTAATTAATCATTAAATTGTATTTTATGTACATAAAACATAAGCGCAAATATTAGTTTACCTATTTAAATAATAATTCCAAGTATTTACTACGAACACGCATTACGATGAACATAAACACATTTAATACATTGTAGCAAATCATAAGAACCTTTTGTAATTGTATGTTTTTTTTTGACAAAACTGTGCTTATTTCTTAGCTTTAAAATTTATTTTCTTAATTTTATTCAGAATAGTTATAAAAAGAGAAATAAAATTAGAAATAGTTTTTAAAACAGAAAAAAAAACACAAACAAATTAAAAAACAGTCACTTAATTGGTATCAAATACAATCATAACATAAAGAATTATAAAATAAATTAAAATATATTTTTGAAACAAATCTATACCAATATAATTATAGACATATACAGGAAAGTAAATACATACATAAAAATAGATAACACAATTTATTAGCTGTTTGTCAGTTACTTTTCTTTCCTTAAATTTTTTGTACTTTTTCTCCCAAAAGTAGTTATTCAGTTATGCATTGTTACAAATGTGAATTATATATGTTGTAAATATTTATTGGTACCATACACAGTAATAAACAAAAATTCACTTTCTGCAATAACAGCATTAAAAATTACCAAATATATACAGGAAAATAAATATACACATAAAAATAGATTACACAACTTATTTAGCTGTTTGTCAGTTACTTTTCTACCAAAAGTAGTTATTCAATTATGTATTGTTACAAATGTGAATTAAATATAATGTAAAACTTTATTGGTATCACGCGCATTAATAAACAAAAATTCCCTCTCTCCAATAACACACACACACAGCATTAAAAATTACCAAAAAATAAACTTCCCACAAATAACAATATAACAAGTTATCGTAAAATAAGTTAAAAATATTTTAAAAACAAATCATACATATATAAAAGCATAAATATGTACCTAAATAAATAAATAAATAGAGATAGAGAGAAATAATGCATACATAAAAATAATGTAATTTATTTAGCTAATAAAGTATGTATTTTTCTTTTCTCTGTTTCAACTTTTTTTAATATCACTTTTTCCCTACAGTAGTTATGTAATAATGTATTTGTAAGAAGTGTGGATAATACGCTTTAAAACTAGCTCAGAAGCATGATCAATGTGAGATCCACTTTATAAATTTCAGTTTATTATGTTAAAAGCAAAACAATTATTTAAATTTATTATTTTGTTTACGTGAATTTATTTATCATTGTTTAATTTTTTGTCACCGTGAACTGAACGATATTGAAAAAGTATATTATTTTGTACGCTGTGGCAACTAGGAAGTGCTCGTTCTGTTTTGTTTAATTGACAGTATTCCATGAAAAAATTGTTTATAACTAGATGAGTCTTGGACTCTAGTTGGCATGTTAATTTGTGAAATAAATGAGATTTGGCAGTATTAATAGTTTGGAGTATTTATTTTCAATACAAGAAACTTTTTTTATTTTTATTTTTTATTTTTACGATAATCATTGTTACAGGTTCATCACATAAAAAAAAATTCATTTGAATTTATCAAGCTAATCGATATTTCTGAGGCAATTTGACGTTGATAATTTTACTTAAGGAACATACTTTCATAATCATTAGAAAGAAGTTTCTGAACTATTATATAGTTATAGAGTACCGCTGTAGCAACATCTGAGGAAGGGCACAACAAACTTCGTCTGTCTAAGTTACGTATTAAATCATAGTCAGAATTTAGTTCAAAAGTTTTATTAAGAACAAATGATTTGGAACAAGAGTCGCATTTTAATTTTTTAAGTGCTGCTCTAGCACAAACACCAGCTAAATATGTTAAGACAGGTAAATATGGCTGTGAGCATCACGAAAATCTTTTTCAAATAGTGTAATATTAAAATTATGCGATGCTGATGGCTCTAAGGCAGAGTTTCTCAAACTGGGGGGCGCGATAACCCTACGAGGGGGGCGGGAAGCAAGCATATGGAAAACAAAATATTTGAAAAAATTAATTTACTGGAATAAAGCAAAACGCAAAATACTTTCTGACATAATAAAATAAAATACACATTTCCATTGATATAGTTTATATATATCATCTGGCGATATTACTTTCCACTTCCAAAAGCTCATTAGCTATATCTTTGATCCTATAACTAAATTAAAAAACCCCACTTTGTTTAATTTGCTTTAATCCCACGATGAGAGATTTTTTTATTACCTTTTTGTTTTAAGCCTAAAATATGCTACTTTTTCAGAGATAAAACCCAGACCCAGAGAAAAATTCTTGGAAGATAAAAAATTCACCAATGTTATTATTATTATTAGAATACTGTACACGAGCAGTAGAAAGAAAGAGGAAGACTTAATTCACTTTTCACCAAAGAGGCAGAATATATAAACATAACGCCATCGAAATATTAGTCGATTTGTTTCGGCATCATAAAGTTATTCTCGATTAAACATGTCAGCTTACGAGCCAAATTCTCGTCATTTGCGGGAGGTTTTAATTTTCTGCTTTGATATGAAGAAATCTGCGGTTGAGGCTCATAGAATGCTCTCAGATACCTATGGTGAGGCCACTATTAGTGAAAGAATGTGCCCAGAGTGGTTTCAACGCTTCAAGAACGGTGATTTTGACGTCGAAAACCAGCATGGCGGTGGAAGAGAGAAGGTTTTCGAGATGCAAATTGGAGGCATTACTTGATCAAGACTCGTGTCAAACGCAACAAGAATTGGCAGGATCATTAAGAGTGACGCAACAAGCCATTTCACAAGGCCTGAAAGTCATGGGAATGATTCAGAAACAAGGAAATTGGGTGCAGTACGAGTTGAAGCCGAGAGATGTTGAACGGCGTTTGTTTGCTTGTGAACAGCTGCTTGCAAGGCAAAGACGGAAGGGATTTCTGCATCGCATTTTGACTGGGGATGAAAAATGGGTTCATTACGATAATCCCAAGCTCAGAAAATCATGGGGATATCCCGGCCATGCTTCCACGTCGACGGCCAAACCAAATATTCACGGTTCCAAGGTCAAGCTCGGTATTCGGTGGGACCAGCTCGGCGTAGTGTATTATGAGTTGTTAAAACCGACTGAAACAATCGCAGGCAATCGTTATCGAACGCAATTAACGAGCATTGAAAGACAAACGGCCGCAATACAAAGAGAGACATGATAAAGTGATTTTACAGCATGACAATGCTCGACCCCGTGTTGCGAAAGTGGGCAAGACATACTTGGAAACGTTGAAATGGGAAGTCCTACCCCACCCGCCGTGTTCTCCAGAAGTTGCTCCCTCGGATTATCACTTGTTTCGATTAATGGCACGCGGCCTGGCTGAGCAGCACTTCCGGTCTTATGAAGAAGCAAAAAATTGGATCGATTCGTGGATCGCTTTTAGTTGATCATTTGTTTGATCTTCGATCTGAACTCTCTCTGGTATGGTTAATTCCTTCCCTTTTTCTCTTAGGGAAGTTGTAAATAATGTATTTCTGTTGCGTTTTTTTTTTTTTCATAAGAGATAGTTTTATGATTTTTGAAAACCCCCGATTGCACGAAGAAGAATTATTTGCCAAGGTTTATTTTATGACTATTCTGAAACATATAAAGCTTATTGAAAAACGTTTTACACAATTCTTTTTTAGAACTAACAGCCATATTTTTATATTGAATAAACACATTTTTAACCCGGGAGCGGCCACGTGAGGCGCAGAGTCACCCTAGGCTTATGAAATCGTTAATTCTGGGAAAACTGTTTATTTGTTACCAATGACCTCTTGACAGTATTCTCCTATATGACAATCTTAATGGGAACTAAAATGCATTCTCATATATCGCCTCTTTTTTGGGGAGTGGTAAGCGTTTTTTTTACAATATTAAGGTACTTGTTTTAACAGAGTTCCCCGCACGACCACTTTTGTTCCAAAATATTTTCTATGAACATGCTACATTTTCCCCCTATGAACAACTTAATGGTTTTGATTGCTGTGTTGTACAACTTATTATCGTTTACAAATGTAAATGGGCTGATTATAAAAAAAAAAGAAATGGGCATCTGTGATCTCTATTGACGGAAGTTGAAGCTGATCAAGCAAGGGGGAAACCTGCTGAATTAATGCATATTGGTCATGATAGCGAAAGTAAATTTGAGAAAAGCGATGAACACGAAACGAAAGGAAAATTTTCCAATTACTACTTAAAGAACTCCATCAAGAAAAATATGAATCCATTAGTGTACCGCAAAACACACTTCGCTCTGTCAAAAAGACACAAGAAAGGAAAGGGTCAACAGAATATTTATCGATCATCAAAGGATAGCAAAACTGCAATAACGTGAACAAAATATGACAGTTTTGCTTGTAAATAACATTTCTGTAATGTCAGCGAAAAGTGTCTGTGATTTGTGTCCTTTATTATCAAGCACATTTGAAACATTTTAATTCAGTTTTATTGGATTTTTTCTCAAATTATCAAAGAAAGATTGAAAAGTCCTTGAAAGTAGGTAAGTATATTTTCTCTTAGTTAAATTATTTACTGGAACTGTGACTTTTATCGTGTACAATAAAAATAATCATAAGAAAAGCATTGGGATGACTCAGTCACCCCGTGCGAACTTAAACGTTAGTATCGAGTGCGTGCTTGCTTCCGGACTAAAACATTTTTAAGGTAACTGGGACTTCTGAAACAAGGAAAAATGAACTTTTTTTGCACCACATTTAAATAGTTCTCACTCACTCAAATTAAAAGCAACGGAAGTAAAAATTTTTTCGTTAATTTATCTGTATGTTTATTTACCTGTTAATGTAAAAAAATTCCATTTTAAATTACAAATCAATTTGTATGAGCAAAAATTAATCAATAACTATTTTTTTTATTTTCAAGGCATGTTCTTACGTTTAAGTACAGTTTGCCTAAATTTCACTGCATATATAGCTGTAAAGTATTACAGATTTTATGTAAACATAACAATCCAAAAATAAATGAAATGAAATTTTAAAAAGCACTTTTATAAAAATTTTTAATTTAGTGATTTAAATTTCCTTTAAATTTTATGCAGAAATTGTGCTATATCTAAAATTTGTGAATGTTTATTTAAAAGAAATTCATTCACTTTGTTGAAAGATTTGTGTATCTTATAGTATACAAAATATCAGCACTAAAGGTAAAGCAGATTTTGAGAAAAGTGTACCGGAATCACCAAAAAATGCATTTTGAGAAAATTGCAACTAACGATATTTTCATCTATGATTTGTTAAATAATATTTTTAATACAATATAAATCTATAGAATTATCAATTGGATTAGTTTGCATCGTTTCTCAGTTTTTAAATTGTAAGTTTAAAACTCTAGATTATTTAGAAGTCTTTTTAATTTCTCTTTTCCTACTTCATCAACACATGTTATCACCCGATTCACACCTTCTTCGATTTAAAATACCAAAGTTTTATGTCCATAAGTTTTAGTATTTTTACTTCACTTTGAGCATCATCATTACAGGATATTACAGAATTCCTTACACATATTTTTATTGTTATAAAAATACAGAAAGAAAATGCCTTTGATGAATTTAAGAAGATAATTCGATTTATAATTTAATTGAAAACCTGTTTTTAAAAATTTTAACAAAAGAATCTCTGTTTTTGTATTCGTACATGTGAATATTTATTTATTTTAAAGTAAAACCAACAGTAATAAACATAGAGTTATTCATGAGCATTCAAATGTAAACAAAAGCAGTAAGGAATAACGAAATGTCTATTTTACAAGCTGTATATTTGATTTAGAATAAACCTCAAGATCTACTTTGTACTATATCCACTTGATTTATAATTTAAGAACTACAATGAGTATTTATAAATGCAACACTAGACATAATTAACATTTCAAAAAAAAAATTTTATTTTAAAACTTTTTAACCTGTTATTTAAATTTCCCGTAATTTTTGAGCGAAAAATGTAGAATTTTCAATAAATTTGAGCATATAATATAGAAAAATTACATTCTTTGTATAGAAAAATTAGTTTTTTACAATATATATTAAATACAATACGGGTTTTGAAGTAAGTGTACCTGAATCACAGTTACATTACATTTGCTTACAATTTTAAAGTTCAGTTTCCTAGCGTTCTTTTTCTTGAATTCTCATAAATAATGCATCTATGAATGCAGCAATGTGCCCTCTACTTTTTAAAAGTAAAATTTTAAAAAATGCAAATTTTGAAGCATTTTCACGTTTTTGTTGCCTCAAATCGTTCTAGATTTTAATATTAAAAATAACACAATTATTCTTCATCGGAATTTTACATTCTTTTTCATTATTTAAGCTTAATTCTAAATGCTAATTCAGTGAGGGTTAAAATTACAGTTCGCTTAAAACTATTTTTAATATAAGCATTCATTTAAAAAAAATCCTTTTACATTTTTGTATACATTGTCGTGCACTTGGTTTTACGCTCCTTACAACTCAGCTATTATATCAAGAATAATGTTGTTTTTTACTTAAATAAACTCGTGCGAAGAGCGAGTATTTCAGCCAGTATACTTATAAATGTATCAGTATTGCACAATGTATTTTATAACTAATTTAATAATACTAAATTAGAATAAATTTAATAATTTTTAGTGCCTTCGGATTTGTCTTGCAGAGTAAAGTTTTTCAAACGATGGCTTAGTATTAGAAATTGACACTCTGAACTCTTTTTCTATATTTAGTTGAGATCTATATTTTATCTTCAAAGCAGCCACCACAAAAAATCCGGTTTCACAAAGGTAGGATGTTGAAAATGGTAATAGGATACGAAATGCTTTTGTTTTCATGCAGAAAATTCATCATCCACTTCTGCCCAAAATTGAAAGAGTGATTTATTACAAAATTACCTTTTAATTTCGCCAATGGATGTGAAATTTATGAAGATTTCTTCTTCGGCAGTTGAGAGCCCTTCTTGGGTATTCAGAAATGGATCTCTAACCCACTCGTAACTTGTTATCAAATTGTCCTCAGCAAAAAAATATTTTTTTTAAAATTCTTTACCAACATGGCTAAATGACATTCAATAGTTTTAAAAACAACTTCCACTTGTTGTTTTCCATCTTTGTAAGTTTTAACACATTCATCCACATTTTCAAACACTTCTAGGGTTTCTTGCTTTAAATTTCGGTTCTGTATAATTCTAATTTTCTACAAAAAGCATAAATTTTATCACTCGTGTCAAACATATGTACATTTGATCCTTAAAGTTGAAGATTCAAGATATTTAATCTCTCGAATATATTGACCAAGTAGCTCAACTTCATCACAAATAAACCATCTCGAAATTTCTCAGCTTCCAATAGGTTTTCCTCTTCTAGAAAATTGGCATTTTCATTAATTTCCCACGTGATAACCATCTTGCCTCGCAATAAAATAGCAACGAAGAGTGTACTACACCCATGTCTTTGCAAAATCTAGAGAAGATTCTTGATTTTAGGGATCTCATTTTCTTGAAATTTACCACAGTTACAACTGTCGTTAGCACAATATTCAGACCAGGAATCATTTCTTTGGATGCCAAAGCTTCTCTGTGTATCATACAATGTGTCCAGATGCACAGTGAAGATTTTTGTTTCACAAGTGCTAGTATACTTTGAAATATTCCAGACATTGTACGAGCACCATCGATGCATTTTCTGACACAATTTTCCACTCTATGTTTGCCTCGTTTATAAAATAATTTAAAATATCAAATAAGGCTGTTGCTTTGAGTTTTTTTAGTTTACAAAAAAAGTAGTTCTACTTTTGACATATCATCCCAAAAACGAACATACGCAATGAAATGAGCATCTTTATGGCTACCTGTTGCCTCGTCAAGCTGAATTGAAAAGAATTTATCTCACCACTTACCAAAAAGCTGTTGTTCTATAACTTCAGCTATATCATCAATTCGACGGGCAACAGTATCATTTGATAGAGGTATGGACTGCAACTCTTTGGCAAAATTATCTCCAAACATAATTTCTACGATCTCAATTGCTGCAGGCAAAATAAGCTCTTCGCCAACAGAGTGTGAGTTTTTTACATATGTCTACTTGGTATGATAATTTGTAAGAAGTAAGTAAAGCTTTTTCATTCACTGACAAAGTTTTTTTAAAAAATGTTTTTTGTTTTTTATATGATTTTAATTTTAGTTCAAAGAACTCTCGAGGTTTGTTTAATGTACTCATCATGAATCGTTTCCAAATGTAAAGTTTATTTGGTTTCATACTGTCAGTTGCCAATATTTTTGAGCAAATAACACACAAGGGCTTTTCTTCTCCATTTACTTCAGTAGTGGTAAATCCAAAATTTAAGTATTCTTGAAAATATTTCCTTGATTTAATTTTCGGAACTATGCTCGTCTGTGCACATGTTTGTGCTTTGTTATTGTTGAATATTTGCTTACGACTTAAAAATTTATCCATGATTTTGTTTTAATCTACTATTGTAAATACTTAATACCGTGAATTACAACTAACGCGCAAATTATCAAACATACATTCAAGATAGATTCGGTAACTATAGAAATATCAACTAGACCAAGACTGGTTGGGAGATTGTACGAAATTACAACATTTTATATTACGCGCAGAAGTTCGAGATGATGTCAGGCTCACGTAGACGTTCGCGGAATGCACTTATCGATGGATATGATAGAAACATAGAACAGAATATTTTCTATGTACATTTGTACTTTTAGAAATATAGATGATATGGAGGAATAAATCTCTCTCCTTAAATATCATTTCGCAATCTGTTCAATTTAAAATTAGAGAAGAAAAATAACATGTAATAATCTATGTGCTTATAAGTAATTTGCTTAAAATATATTGCTTAAAAGTAACTTATACAATAGTTTAATACTTATCTTGTGCAAATTCATATGGTTTATAAGTGAATCGTGTTGTAGATTTAGCGCAAAGTGCATTAATATTACATTCAATAAATTATTATACAAGGGAATACTTGATAAAATTATGATGATTGGGTCGCCAATGGTGAAAGTTTGAGAAGCCCTGTTCTAAGGATAAAAATGACGAAACCATATTTAAAATTATGAATATATTTTCGGGATTCTTTTGTAATTAGAACAACACAAATAAACCTTATAGATTTCTTTCAGCTCTTATTTCAATTTTGTTGCAATTCTGTTTACTTAATATTCATAACTAATTTTAATATGAGAGAAAAGATATTTATATATTTGATTGTAGGTTTTAATATAATTGGATAGATTAAATGTATCTTTACATAATCTATGCTTTCAGTGTATTTTAACAAACATTTTTAAATCAAATTACAAAATCAGAAAAGCTTGGTTTTAAAATAAATGACCGTAACATTTATTGATAGATGTTGCTTTTAAAGAGATTTTCTTATACATATCTTTCTGTTTCATTTATATTTTTAAGTTAGAATTCTTTAAGAAGATTACAGTTTTCTGCTTTATATTACTAAAATTATACTTTTAGATGTAAATTCCTTTACATATCCATTTGTATAGTCAATGAAGGCATAATTTTAAGGTTTTATTAAACGCCATTAGGTGTTCTATGAATATTAGATAAATGCTTCAAATTCTCAGCAGAAGTTCATGTCACGTTCTCATCAAAATGTTAAAAATTAGAAATAAAGATTCTCTTTTATTTTTAGGATGAGTCAATTTTCCTTCCCATATTTCGATTTATAGACATGCTTATTTTATAATAAAGATTTTAATAAATATACATTCAATTCTTTTATTTTACAATTCAATTAGAGAAGGAGATAATATAAAATCACAAAGTTTACCTTCTTTTGATAAAACTTTAGCTGAATACATAAAATATATTTGTGGCAATAAAAGTTAGGTGATACATTGATTAACCTCTTAGCTGCCGCCGTCGTATATATCCGTCTCGTTCAACTGGTGTTAACTGCCCTGGCGTATATACATTTTCTCAATTACGATTCTTTTCCTTGTGTTGCAATAAAAACTTAGTGTTTGCAGAAGAATTTACTTATTTCAGAAGGGTGCTTATTTATGCCAGATTTCCCCTCTGACACATATACGCGCACCTGTGAAAAAGGTAGCATAGAGCGTGACTTTAGTTGGCATTTAAAGAGTTAAGTTTATGCATTGAGCAGTATACGATTATATTCAAAATAAAGTTTATTTCGTAATGCGTTATTTTGCGAAAACGTATTTTTAAACATCTAAAGTGTTTAAAAATTTTCTGACAAATTACTAATTAGTTTTTAATACCATTTAAAGATTTATTATATCATAAATAAAATATAAGGTTAAGTAATCATATATAGTATAATTAACGCAACAATAAACTTTTAGAAATAAAATGAATAATTCATTATCAAACTTTGTTTAGAAAATATTTACATAATAGATATGATCTTGAACAACACCAAATATAGTTTTTCAGAAAAGATGTACTTTAAAGTTTTTAAGTTAAATTTAAATAGAAGTTGAGCTTTTAAATTTCGTACATGTTTTAAAATTATGCTATAAAGAAAATTCTCTGCATTTAATGAAATAATTAAAATGATTTTAAATGTAAATGCTTGTACACAGAAAGATAAGTTTCTCAGTAGAGATTCGTTTTCCTAGTGAGTGAAACCAGTTCCCGGATATGATTTCACTGAATTCATAAATGCATGGACTTAAAATGCATAATCCTTTATCGCAACTAATAACTATTTTCATAAAGTTCTCACTATGCTGTTTTAAATTTGAACAGCACATCTACTTTTATTGTTTTCGAATGGTATTATGTTAGTATTTCCATTAATTAACTAGGGATTGAAACGTTTTAAATGAATCACTATTGTAAATAATTATCTGTGTCTAGATATCATTTTAAAATATAGTATATGCATTAATGAATGTTTAAAATCTTTAATAAAAGAACCAGCTTTAATTTCCCAGAAGAGTATAGAGTTAACTTTCAGATTCAATTTAGCTTTGTACAAATTAACGTTATATTTAAAGGAATACTGCAAGATCTCAATTTATATCAAGTTTAATTGAGAGATCAGACTGTATATTGGGTTGATTGCAGCTCTATGGAGAAAGAGTATATTCATCAGGCCTACCTATGGAAAGATAATCTAGGGCAACGGTTCTTAAAGGTATCCAACTACTTCGACAATTTTTATAAAGGAGATTTTGGAGATATGGAGATTTTTGTTATTTTAAAATTTGTTTAGTACATTCTAGAAAATATGCTACAAATAAAGGGAAAAAGAAATTACTATTACTAAAATGGGTAAATATTTACAAAAATAACATAAACGTGGCCCATTATGTGGCAAAGCTTACGAACAAATTTCAACTCCTGATGTGTTGCTAATATTCCTTTTTGGAAACTACCTTCAGATTAAGAGATATTCAGATTCTTACAAAATAGAGGCCCTTTATCAGAGTTATTATATGAAAGTGCTTAAAAACCAGTAGTTATATTCACATAGGGACACATAAATATTTTAATAAAACGGTGATTGATAAATCTGAAGGTTAAAACACTTCTATTATTAATATACAGAACATACAAAAATTTAGTTATTATTTTGAAACCTTTTGAGTAATCACGGTCCCCGTTTGAGCATTTTAAAGAAACATATTTCAGATAAAACGTGGTTTAAAGTATGACATTGCTTAAGCTAACGACATCTGTTTTACTAAAACACTTGCAGTTTTATTTATAAGTAATAGTAAATAATATACTTGATATTTTATAAAGCTAATAAGATGGCCCTGTAAAATAAAATCATAGAAAAATTTGTCAAATTTTAGCAAAATTTACAATTTTAGGGTAGTCGGATACCTTAAACTGTGTTCGTGGACCTCAGGGTTCATAGATTCTCTCGAGTAACGTTGAGTTTCTTCGTTTACAGACTCTGTAAACCTCTTGAAAAATTGAAAATGTGGCATACTGGACTAGATTACTAAATAGTCATCAATAAAAACTCTACAAGACTTGTATTTTGATCAAGAATATAAGTCCGTAAGGGATGTTCTCAAAATCCTGGGGTTCGATGTCACGCTGATACATATAGGGGATCAGAAAGATTAAATTGTGGTTCTCTAGTATGGAGATTAGAAAATAATTTTAAAAATTAATTTAAAAATTTTATGTACCACAAGGAATTTAGAGATTTTGAAATAACGAGAAAAGGCTTAATTGCAATTAGATGATCTTAGACTTAAAATAAAACTATTTTTACAATATAAATAACCCAAAGAGCGATGATCCTATACTAACAAAGAAAGAGTTTGTGTGTTTCAGCTGTTCCGGCGAAATTAGAAAACAGCAGATGTATGAAACTTGGCATGTAGAAGCTATAGGTCGTTATGCTATTAACCTCGAAGAGTTTTTCAGAATAACTTTGGATTTTTAAATTCAGATTTTATGCGATTTTCAGTTAATTGGAGATATGACGTCATCAGCCATGCCAAATTATAACTTTCTGGTCTTCGAGCTGTTTGGAAATTTTAACACATTTATAGTAAATGTCTTATTTATGGTTGTATTTATTCGTTTTTAACTCTTGGTGGAGAAATTACATTTGTTTTCAGAAAAATCATCTAAAATGTTTTTCAAATTTATTTTATTTCCGTTTGGCAACACTAATTTGACAACAGTCGATAACAGTTGGAAGATGCATTGGTTTTCCAGCTAAGCCTATTATGTATTTTCAATAACTAAATTAAATTCGTTTAATATACACTTTTTGCATATATTTTGAATTATTATTCAGACCATTTCTGGGTTTAAGATTTAATTTTATTTGTTTCTTTTCAGCTTAAAATTTCTGATTTGTGTAGTCAATTAATTGTATTTCTGTGTAATTTCTGTTATTTTGGTTTAAGGCGGCTTCACATTTATTCTTTTTCATTTTGACCTTTACATGTATTCATTTGATTCTTCTGTATTGTTTCTGGTTTAGATTAAACTTTGTCATTTTATCTTCCAAATTTGATTTTTGTGATAGAGGTTTATGGTATATATATATTACAGTAATTCTAAATTGAATTGGTTTTAATATGCATTTATGATTTTAGGTGTTAATGTTGATTGTTTAGATGTTTGTTTAAATGTTGTAATTACTATTTTAGGTTAAGTGCCACTTTATTTTATGAACTACATTGGAGATAATTATTTCAATTTATTGTTGATTAATATGTTCTAAACAATGACCCAAGTATAATAGTTATTGAATTTTAGGTATGATACATTCCCTTGCCAGTTGTCTAAATGATGGTGACTCCTGTCTTCAGTTCAATTTCTTATTTGTTGTGTGCAATCCAGTATTATTGTTCATTTATTATCAACCACTGGAATAGATTTAAGGTATTTACACTTGATCATAGATTGAACAGCTACTCATCCTGGCGAAGCGTATAAAACTGCCATGTTGAACCCTGACTTACTGCTCCGCTTCTGGGTTACAGACTGTCTGAACTCTGTTCTTTCAGTTCAAATTTTCATAAGGGATATCTCTTTGCTGTATTTGGTGAGAATTTGCAAACTGTGTGTGTGTTAAAAACATGAGGTTCAGTGGCAAAACTTAGATGTGGACACTTTGATGCCTATGTTTGTTTCTTATAATGAATCAAAATTTTGAAAGCTTAACCTCAAGTCATCAGAAATTCTTAAGTTAGGAAGAAATGACTATAACAAATCTGAAACCAGAAACAGTATAGAAGAATCAATTGTATACATGTATAGGTCAAAATGAAAATAGAATAATAAACCTGACACAGCCTTAAATAGTAAATTACTACAATATAGACCAATTGACTACATACAAAATAAATCAAATATTTTTAAGCTGAATAAAATGACAAGATTAAATCTAAACCAGAAATAATTCAAGAATATCATAAAATAAGATAAAACAATGCTCTAAACTAATTTAGTTGGTAGAAAAATATAACAGGTTAGCTGGAAGACTCATCTATCAATACCAATCTTAATGCGTTTGGGTCCTGAGCAGTAATAATAAAGATTCTTGAGTGTTTTATATTAAACAAGATATCAATCATTGGCATGGCCAAATGGAATTTTTAGCGTGTTTCACTTGTTTATTTACAATAATGCAGCTAATGAACTTTTACTAACAGAAAAGTAGTGTACTATACTTAAAAATTAATTTAAATATGATCCGGCTCATCTAGGGCACAAATGCGAAAAACCGAAGTCAATCGATTTGCTTATTGGCTGAGAAAAGGTACGACAAAATATGGAACTAGTAGAAATTTGCTTCCTAATAGCGCTTTTACACTATGTGAAAATGCTAAAAGAACTCGTCAGATTTTAGTGGATATAGTGTAGTTGTTTAGCGATAATTTGGCTGTAGTGATGCTAATACGTAAGAATACAAAAGCTAATACAGAATTTTAATTTATATAGGTTTTCTTTTGTTAAACTAGAGTGATACTATCAATATACAGTTGTGCTTGGGCTATGTATAGCGTGAAACTAAGTCATCACTGATTATCAGTCACCCACCAGTCAAAGTGGCTCTTTTTCACAAAATTTGATTTTCCATATAAGACACATAAGAATCTGTTATTTTGATATTGTAGTACAAATTTTGCTGTGATAACGCCAATACATAAGTACCCTTTTCCTTAATTGTTAGATTCACATTTTCCATTGTAAAAATGAAAATGGCCTTAATTCAAACAAAGTGAGATCAACAGATTATCCAATATTGTGATTTTAAGTTAAATTCTATTCACGTATAAGATTTACTTATAGTAGTTTCATCAAATCTGATTTATTTATCTTTTGGTTTGAATTAATATTATAATTTCTATACTATGTGTAAGGTTACTTTTATATTTATTTATTTCTTTTATTTCAATTTTAAATATTTAAGATTTTCTGTTATATGTTTTTGTTGTTGTTCCAAAACTGTTATGGAATTTATCAAAGGTGGGCTTACTTTTCTGTTTTAGATAACGTTTAATTTAAATGTTATTTATAGTCCTATTTCAGTGTCACGGTTTATTTTCTAAACTATCCTTTTCTTGCGTATCATTGTTGATGCACTCAAATCTATTTTCAGCCGAACAATAATTTGTGAGATCTTTTGTAAACAGAATCATAGATCTGATTTACCTATTCATAACAAATATCAAAGGTTTTTACAATCAATGAAACTACACCTTCACTTCTTACCAGATTTTGTTTTGTGTCCATTTTGTTCTAAAAACTCTATTAGAAAATTATGGATAGATTAAATGCTCAAGTAATTTTCCTTCCTGACAATCAGTTCTTCATACTGATTGTATGTATTTTGCACATAAATGTTACATGTTTTACATATACCAATTTCTGTCGTTGAAGATAAATATTCATCCTTCCTAATAATAATTCTTTCTTCATCAGCATATTCAATATTTTATTCAATCATAGAAAATATTATCAAATTTTAATATAACAGAAAGAAAATGACACTGAATTCAAACTAATTGCTATTAATATGTTAGTAATATCGTGAAGATAATGCTTCCCTGTTATGAAACCAGAATATACCAATTATCGCTTTTTGCCTTTGGTCCTATGATAGAAAAGAACTCATTTTGTTTTAAATGAAAAAGGCATAATTTTTAACAAAAACTATTTATGGAACTATGATAAGGTGACCTTGAAATAATATTTTCATATTTTCTTTAGATTCCATTTTGACAGATTTTCGTCATGACTTAACTTTTAGCTGGCAATCTTGCAAATCAGAAAACTGTTTCATTTGTGATTGTAAAATCTTTGCACAGAAAAAGATGCACCTTGAAAGATTTTCTCATATTTCCTCTGGATTTCTTTAAAATTCAGTGTTGAAATAGTTTTACGTCTCATGCTATCATGGTTTAACGTTGCTTCTGATTATCTATTTCCTCACATAGTTTCTTGGAGATCCTGTAAATATTTTATTTTATACTGTCTATATAGGATATATATTTCAATTATCATTATAGTTATTTTTCATTCTTATGTACCATTTTTATCTTGCAATCAAATAAAATTTTAATAACAATGTTGCAAAAGTATTGTTTCAATAATTAATTTTAGCAACAGTTTATTATTTATTTTCATTCAGTACTGTTGTTCGATTCTGAACTATTTCAGCAGGGACCTGTTTTAGGTAGATTTTGATTTTAGTTCATACTAATTAAATGTTTTAGTATTTAATTACATCTAATACTGTATGTGGATGTATTACAGGAGATTGATTAGATAGTATTATATGGTATGGGTACAATGCTAGATTTAATTTTTCAGTTGAAGGCTTCTAATATTTCTTATTTATGATGAGTTTTGGTGAATCAGTTTATCAATCATTTTCTTTCGGTTCATCTATTCAAGGTTATTTCGTCTGTAGTTCCTTAACAGAACTCACTACTTATTCTTTGGCTTGATAATTTTCTTACGTTGAGAAATATTTGTTTTTGTTTAATTATTATTTACTTTGGTAGGTACGAAATCTGCTTAAATTATTTCTAATGTGAAAATTCATTTGAAAAATATTTTAATTTTGGTTATTACTTTTATACAGGGTTTTACCCTCTTTAAAAATATTATAATTCTATAATAGATGATTTTGTTTTAAAACTTAACCCGTGCAGAAGAACAGGCATTTCAACCTAGTTATTTATAAGGGAGTACTGAGTAATGTGTAGTGCCAATATACATTTGCAGCGTTTTTCATAACCCCAGCTCTCTATACGCATCGTCAGATCAGTCCCCGATCCGGCCTTTTTCCGTGTGCCGTTTTATCGCGCTGTCATTTCGACGGCAATTTTTAAAAATATTAAAGAAACTGTTAAGCTATTAATGGTTTTTCTTTTAACTATTTAGTAGGTGTCATCATCGTAATCAATGTTCAAAGTACTAAATTTCCTGTTTTCCTTAACAAAATTTCTTTAGCTTTTAAGATAAAGCTCAAATCACTTCATTTCATTCTCTTTGTGACCGTATATAAAATAAAGTTTCAATTTATTTTTCCCGTTACCTGCTACCTGAACATTTTTGTCGCATAGGCCTGCTTTAAAATCTAAAAGAAATATTTTACGATCTATATATTCTTTCATACCATACTACCTTTTGAAGAAATAATTTAAAATGCCTTTATTTAACCTACAAAATCTTCTCATTATTCACAGGACAATCACTGCAATTCATTATACGGAACGTTGGAAATCACGTTTCGAATTCACAGAATGCAATTGAATATCATTAAGTCACGTAGTTGTGACGATGACCATTTACTGCCGTGATCCTGAATAGTGCTTCTAGAAGCATCTATTTCATTCCATATTTACAGATAGCACTGTTTAAAATAGCATTAAGGTATCGACTACCTAGATTGTAGATTTTCCACTAATTGACAATTTTTAATGATTTATTTTATAGATACATCTTATTAGCTTTATATAAATACTAAGTTTAATATTTTCTGTGCACAAGAACAAAATTACAAGTGTTTAGTAAGCAGATGCCATTATTTTAAGCAGATGCCACTTTAAAACGTTTTACTCAAAATGTTTTTAAATGCTCGAACAGGGACAGCGATTGTTCTAGTTTTGATAATTAACTGAAATTTTGTCTATGTTCTGTTTAATAGTAGAAGTGTTTTAGCGTTCCGTTCACTCGCTGTTTTATTACAAAGATTTACAGTCCTGTATGAATATAATCACTGTTTTCTTAAGCAATTTCCTTATAATAACTAATATAAAGTGCTCTAGTTTTGTAAAAGATTTAAATATCTCTTATCATGAAATTTATTTAAAATGAATAATATAGCAACACATCGAGTTAAGAAATTGAAAAGTTGTTTAAACGTTTGGTAAAGGAATGGGCCGCGTTTGTGTTATTTTGTCAATTTTACCCACTTTTCCCCATTTAGTAACAATAATTTCTTTTCCTCTTCTTAGTTTTAGCATATTTTCAAAGATGTACTATAACAAAATCTAAAACTTCCAAAAATTCTCCATATCACCATTTTTAAAAAGTTGTCACGATTTGTCGGATATCTTAAACATAGAATAAGAAATAATTATTTTCAGTTCTATATTACTTTGATATATCACCATCATGTTTAATAATTACCAAAGTATTTTAAACATTTGTTTAAAATTCTTTTTGTTGATATCCTTTTAGTTTTGGAATTTTCAAATATGGCTTAAAATTCTCTTCGTGTCCATTTAAATTGACAAAGTCAATATGATTAGATGTGGAAAATCTTTATTAATACTTTCAATTTTTGAATTCAATTACGTCGTCTTTTAGAATAACATTTTTGTAAGAAATAGTGCTTGATACTGTAAAGTATATTTATATAGTTCTTTTAAATAAATTTTCTTTCTTTTATAATAATTTTTATTCACTATTTAACTATAGTACTTAGGAATATTGTTAATTTGAAAATTTCTTCCATATTATTTCGTCTGCTTTAATTCAATAAATGATATATATCAAATTACTTTATTTGTTACTGATATATAATCAGCTGATGTAAAGCTATTTTGCTTAAGTTAATTATCTTTTGCCAACTATTCTAAGTATGGTTTTCAGTCTGGAAAAGATTTCAAGTCATAATCGTGCTGGTTGAACTAACAGTAAGTATTTTTATGGAATTTCGGATATTATCATTCGATAGAAGATTTTTCCCTCGATCATTTAGGTGAAAGCATCTGTGTGGAATAATTTTGTCTACTATTATTCACAATTACTATTGTTTCTTTTATCAGATTTATCTTAAAACAGTTTAATAATTTTTCAAGGATGAAAAATACTACAATGTTTTTAATAAATATCTATTTAAAATTTCTTATATATTTTCGGTTTATTTGAAGATATTACTACAAAAATTCAAGCAATTTATCAATAATTAACTGTTTTGAAAAATGTGTTTAAATATAATGAACCAAGATATGATTTACAGATTGTAGTATTGAAAATTTACATCCATAATATACAATTATACATATCTCAAATACTTTTTAGAATTATTAATTTGATATTCAAGGTCTGAGATCAAGCCAATTAAATAAATATTATTAAAGTAAAAATATTACTGACTTTATATTTTATGTAAATGTAGAAAAATTTAATCCACACCATTTTCTAATATAGCTAATAATCTATTTCTTTTCCAAATGTAATATTTTCCTTAGTTATTTTTCTCCAGATTTACTTTATATTTCCCTACTGAAGGATGGGAACTCTTTGGAAATTATAATTTTGAAATACTTAAGTTCTGATTACCTCTAAAGTCCGTTCCTAATGTTACAAGAAGAGCTTAAAATAATGGTTAAAATTATGTACAATTACAATACATGACAAATTGAATAGCTATTTAAGAATTTTCATATTGTTTCTTGATTAGTCCTTCACATTTTCTTCAAATGGCATCATATGTGGTTTATCTATACTCATCTCTTCATTGTAAGCATTAACTCCCTTTTCGGTACTTTTCCGTTTCATGGCGCAAGCGATAAAGTCATAAAAGATGCAACCAACGCCAAAGATCTTCCCTCTGGTAAACTCTTACCATCACATTAAAAATCACGTTATTTTCTTATTAATAACGACTTTTCATAATGCATCTTTTATGTTCATGTTGTGTATTAGTATTGTAGGTAGTATTGTAGCCAATATTAAAGTCTGCTTGGCGAGATTTGGGGCCAGCAAACGGACAAGTACTTTCTTTTCTTTTGATTTCAGCCATTTGAAATAATATGTGGTTCAATGTTTTGAAAACAACCAGGCAAGAAGATGATACTTTTTAAAAACAACATGTACATCCTAAAATATTTTTAAATTTCAGCTAAACATAGTAATTTAGGTAATATTTTATTCTTTAGATATTTTAGAAACTTCGAATTCTATTGATAAAACTTCAATTGGAAAGCCACTGCTACTCAGGGAACACTATTGGTATCTACTTTCTAGCTGTGATTGAGCATCCGACTAGGTTTGAGACAATTTTCAAAATAGATTTTCAAGAATTTATTGTTTTAAAAACAGAAACATGCTTAAGAATCATAATTATTAAATAAATAACATGTACTTCTCGTTTGAACAGCTATTATTTTATAAGATTTTAGCAAATTTTCTGTCAAGATAAATAACTTAAATAAAAATACATTGGACAAATAATGTAGTTTCAATTTCATTGGTATACTTCTTGTGTGATCCATCTGAGTGTCACAAACATCTTAGGTAATAACTGTTTTAAGAAATGGATATGTTAGAAGCCTTAAAATTTGGGGTTAATGATTTTCGTCAAAATTACTTCATGTTCTACACTAACAATGGCAGTAAAAATGCACGATAAAATGTAAATATCAGAAAAACTGGGGTTTATTAACATCTAGTGGCCGCGGTAGCCTAATTAGTCAAGGTAACGGACTCACGTGGCTGACTTGTCTTGAGTTCAGTAGCAACCTCGAAAACTACCATGTAGGGCAGATGCACGTTAAATCTGTCGAGAGCTCAACGTTCTCCCGTTGGTATGGTAGTTAAGGAAAGTGATGCGAGCTCCGGTGTCGTCACCGTCATTTGACCATGGTTCAAAATTACGAGGTCTGTCATAAAGCTCTCGTGTAGATGAACAGTGCGACGTTAATATTCACTCACTCCTCACTTGTTACAATCTAAGGGGTTATAACATAAGTGTGAATAATTTCGGTAGATATTATTAAATTGTTTGTTGTTGATAATCCATTTTCCGTGCAAATTATCACTAAAATTTCCTTCTTTCAAAAACGCATTTAAAAATTTCTACAAAGTTATATAAATAAATGTGGAAAACAACTTAAAATTTCCAGTTTTTATATTGTTACTTCCTCAATGCTTATATTCTTTCTTTTATCATAGTTCTAACAGCTAAGCTGGCGTTTCTCAAACTGTAGCCCTACAGAGGATGATAAACATTAGTGGGGCACGTAGGCCATACCAAAGTCAAAACAAAATTTATTTAAAAATTATTAATTTACTGAAAGGAAGTAACACAAAATACATTCTTGCATAATAAAAATAAAATGTACATTTACACTGATATAATTCCTTATAAATGTATCAGTACTGCACAATGTATTTGATAACTGACTGTAATACTAAGTTAAGAACAGTTTAATAGTACCAGTGATTCCATGGGCTTGTCATATAATAGCCCATTCAAAATTTAGTACTTATCTTGATAAATGAGACCTTAGTGTCAAAGTGTATTGTGTGAATTCAATACATTATTATTGTATATGGAGAGGTGCGATGAAAACTATGATTGAAAATTAGATTAAATATTGAAAGTTTGAAGTACTAATCTAGCACCTAAAACACTTTGAATTTAATCCAGTTAAAGTCAAATCTCGTAACGAAGTCTAGTGACGAGGAGAGTATACTTGAGGTAATACTTCATTCTCAAAAATTCTTAGTTCCCAATATATTCATTGTACTGTCAACCGCCTAAAATCTTAATTATAAGTGCCATTTTAGCTGGCAACTGGTACAAATCGACAAAATGCGTAAATCGAATCCTGATCCCATCACATCATTGCGACTGATAAATATTAAACAATTATATTCTAAACTTTTCTCTATTGTAGTCATAGTTGTAATTTCTTCACTAATAATTCATTCTGAAACAGCGCCGAAATATATTTCACATTAACGTCCGGGTCTGCAACAATCAGCCGAAGAAATTAACGCCCAGTTTTATTCCTCAGATTTCTCAAAGTCCCAGATTAATTGAAATACTTAATCAAAGTGAGTTAGAATTTCTACAAATTCTGATTAGAAGCACAGATGTTTCACAACAAGCGCATTAAAATAAAGTCTTTTAACGCTCCAAGTTTGTTTTGAAACTATAGTTAAAGTCTCTTGAGTCAACAGTTTGTAATCATTTTCAGTTCCCTCAATTCTAATAAAATCGGCTTCTCCAGTTTGCAGTTAATAGTATTTGGAAGGCGGTCCCACTTTAGAAACTCCTAAAGTGAGTAGCATCGATGCGATAATTACTTTTACCATAAAGTAAAGCTCCGTTCCATCTCGTTATCTAGTTCTTAAGAGAGGATTCATTTCTTTCTTATAAAACAGCTGTTCTTAAGGCTGAGGGTAAATAGATTTGAAGGCTTTACAGTTGGGAAGGAAAATTGAAATTATTAATTACTTATGTGTGATTATTTATTAGAACAATCGTGTAGCTCTAATGCCGAGTAGTGGCCTTTTAATAGAAATTAAGTCAAAATTATTATTCTTTATTATTTGCTTTGCCTTTGTAAAACTTTGAGTTGTTATGAAGTTGAATAATCACAGCTGTTGCTTTTAATGTATTTTAATTATCTCTTATGTATACATATTAAGATAATAAATATTTTAAAAATAAAATGAACTTAATTCCTTCTAAATTTATTACCAATGTATTTATTGTACTACAGATAAATCATTAAGTTTAATCTTTCCTTCTGCAAATCGCTGTTTTAAGGCTCAACGATGAAATGAATCAACTTGCGACTTGAATATGTAAAAATTACTCTGCATTGTGATTTGAAAACTTTCTGTTATAAAATTTATATAACAAGGCGATAAATAAAACTATAAGGAGTCATATTTTTCTATAAAGCATATAAATCAAAATTTGTTTTGTTAATGTGTAGCTTCCTAAGCAATTTTCAGTTCAAATTTCACGATCATTGTACATTTTCTGGATATTTCTCATATATTTTTCTATCATATATTTACTTTTGTATCTTATCTGAATTTTATCATATAAATGAATTTTATTCATTATATTAGTTCATATATTTTGCAAGAAAATTTTATTGGAATATATAACTAGTTGTTAAACTCTAATTTTATTCCTTCCCACAAAAATTGTAATTGTGTTTTACTTTGAATGGAGGAGAATATCTTTGAGATCATAGAAATATCTTCAAAGAAATGTTATTAAAATTAGAAACCATATAAACAATCAACATAAAAATTAGATCTATTCTACTTAGGTCAATGAAATGATTTTATTTTAGTTACTTTTTAAATAGTTAAGTAATATAAATATATACATATGATAGAATCACAATACCAAGTAACAAATAGAAAGCAATTTTCCTTGCAGTTTCCATTTTCCTTTCCATATAGGGGTTGGACTCTTTTTGTCCTATTTATTCCTTAAGTAAATTTGAATTATTTTAATAAAATAGTATAGTAAAGAAATCATTCAGAAAAATTAGGTGGCCCATCTCGTTGGGATTCAAATTACATGCTTTGAATTAGAAGTCAACGCGCTACAATGAGCTACAAGGACATGAGCGATTTTCCTTTCTTTATATGCTGGGACTATTTTTATTGTTACTTTTAATTTCATTTTTAATTAAATTAATGAATAATGTTGAAAGAACCGTAATTAGCATCATCCACAAGTTTTAAAATGTATTAAAACTTGGATGGATCAGTAGAATATATTATTAACAGATGAAAATTTGAAAAGATATATATAGAGTGGTCCTCTGAATTCCTTGAGTACAACTTTAAGGATATGTAGGACATTTGTAACTATCTCTTATTGTATAGAATGTATGCTCAAATGACGTGCTGAGACACGAACAAAAATTAGAGACAAGAAGAAGACAAAATGTTGTAAAGCGCCGTTGATGAGTGTAATGTTACAATAACAGTTCATAACTGTTCAGCACATGAACTATAGAGTCCATCACAGTGCACATTTGCACAACATTGCCACCCTCTGGCAGTCGGAGAGATTGTCTGCCACATTCAAAACTGCCCGCTGTAAATGGAAGAGGTGTGGGAGTGATTTTGTTTAAACTCTACAAACGGTCTGATGACTCGCTCAAGTACAAAGGTAACAGCTCTTGTACTTGATCCAATCTATCAAGCCTTTAACGTTTAAGCTGCATTCTTTCGAAGCGGACTGCGTACGGCTCTTCGTCGACCAGCATTATGTCTGATGACGTGGAACGAACGTATTTCACAGGGTGATATGTAGCGTTTCTCAGAGCTGTGGAACGCGCCCCTAGGGGGCGTAATAACCCTATAAGACAGGGGCGAGCATATTGTATTGTCGAGATAAAGATTTAAAATGGTTGTTTATTTATTGAAAGAAAACAAATACATTCTGACATAACGAAAAATAAATAAAACAAGCATTTTACATTCACATTATATCTTTATAATGTATCAGTAGTGCTATTGTATTTCTTAATTAAATTTATAGCAAAGCTGATGGATGCAGGAAAGTAGATGGGCTTGGGTATGCTATTCTTCTTTCAACGAAATTTCGTTGAGATTAATTAATATTCAATTCTTGTCAGAAATAATTTATGTCTATATTTTAGTTCGGGTTAGTAATCTTTTATCCTGTTGTATCTGGCATTGAAAGAATTCGATGTGATGGATTTAATGAGTGCTAGAACATAAAATAAGTGAGTAGAAATGCTAGAAGACTCTCCGCAGAGTAAAATCCACTAGAGTCAACATCATAAAATCCAACATCTCAGACTTTCAAATGTAGGATTGAGACTGTTTTACAGTCCGGATGCCTGAACTTTACCAAATCATCAACCGTGTGGCATAAATGATAATGTTTATTAATTTGATTTAAAATACTGTTTACATATTGACTGACAAATGACCTAGGAAATACAGTATAACTCAGTTTTAATTATTTAATTGATTTCGCTATTCTATTTACTAAATTGTTCTTTCCTTGATGTTTACTTTGCAATTCACTTAAAATAGACTCATTGAGAGTTTCTTCACCGCTAATATCTATAGGGTGTTTTAGTTTACCCGCGCGAAGAACAGGTATACCAATAGTGCAATATAAAGCGGGTGAGCTACAGGATATAAGATGTTTCATATTTTCACCTTCTGATATGGATATAATTTTATTTCATTTATGATATATTTAAACATGATTGATAAAATAAACAATATAAACCATAATTAACACATAAATAATCAATAGATATAGCATTTACATTTATGGAAACGTGCTTAAAATGGTATCAGTAGTGCGCAATGTTTGATAATTAAATTATCAATACTAAATTTTAACAAGTTTAATAACAATAGTAAGATTCCATGGGCTTTTCATTTTCAAAATTTAATACTTATCTTGATGAATTTTACGTAATAATTAAAGATCGTATTGTAGCTTTAGCGTCAATGTACGTGTGTGCATTCCCCTCCATTGTGTATGGGAGAGGGGGCAGTGAAAGTATTGCTGAAAGTTAGGTCTGGAAACGGTGAAGTTTGAGAAGCACTGGCCTATCCCGTTACCGACCGTACATGTACATATGTGCGTGTCAGTGTAAAGTCTCCCATTGTAGACGTCAGCACAATTGAGTGGTGCTCCTCTGTAGGATTACCATTTTGCAGGTATTTTATATATATCATCAGTTTTAACTTTGTTAGTTTGATAATTAAGCTGTAATTTATATTTACGGCTTAAAATATAAAATGAGTACAGTTTGATTTTCAGGCAAATCCTAAAACAAATTCTATTGAATCACAACGTAGGTCAAACAGAAAATCAACTTTAGTCTTTTGTGACATTGTCGATGAAGAAAATATCTATTTAAATCTTTATTTCTTGGATTAAGATCACACACACTACACACAACTGAAGGTAACTCTGAAATAACTTCCAAAATTTTAAAGTCTAAATAAAATGTTTCATATCATGAAAATAAATGGTAAATACTTTCATGACTTCAGTTTTAAAAGGCAGGAGGCTTTTAGACATTTAACGATTCAGACGTACTTGTAAAATCAAATTAGCTTCTCAAAACCTTTATAGATACAGTTTTATTATAATCTGCTATTTATC
>BMAO01014863.1:0-103985 GCA_019973975.1 Trichonephila clavata | reverse complement strand
CTCGTCATCATTTAGCATTTGAAATACACAGTCTTCTGCATCGCATGCCATCCCAGGTTTCTAATCAACAAAACTCAACAAAAGAGCACAAATACATCCCCTCACTTGGAAAACAAACTGACCAATATTCCGCGCAGATGCTTACCAAATCAACAACTGAAATTCACCAAATATCCCTCACCTTGGGGTTTCCCGTCATTTTGGCCTCACACGAAACAACTGTTGAGCATTGCACTGTTCGAAAACGTATCCGGACTTTGATTCAGATATTTGACGCTCCGGATAATAAACGTTCGGACAAACGACGTTCTGCCGTAGTATGTTAAAGGAAAACAGGAAACTTTAAAATAGTCTATACAAGCAACAAAGTAGGATAAGCGAGAAACCTTTAAATCACCCTTTGATGTGATGGAAGTCAGGGAGGAGTGTTTAAAATCTTGGGGGTCCGTTATGTAGGCTTTACATAAAGCCGTGGGAAGGCGACGTTCGAAAGTTTAAGAAACCGCTGACATAGGTATTATGAAATGTCTGGGTTTTAAATAAGTGTTTTGATTTTTCTGAAAACGCTGTTATTCTGCTTTCCAGGCTGAATATGTGAAAGTTAAGGGCTAATTTATGAAATGTCAGAAATTAAGTTTAGATTTCAATAAAACAGACTCGTAGGACTCTAAGAATAACAAAAAGTCATACATGAGAATTTACAGGAATAGAAGATTCAAAATATGTTATCAGTACATTTTAAACGTAAGAAGATTATATTATTACAAAAAATAGTTAAAACCTTATCTTTAAATCTGATTTGCTCAATTTCCAATTTTCACACTTTTCTGCAATTTTTTAAAAGAAAAACACAGTTTTAGTGTTTGAATTATAGTATTTTTATGTATGATGTACTTGATATCTTTATTCTGTGCAACTCAATTTTGTTAATGGGACCAATAAACTTTATTTGTAGCATGATTATTCAAAAATGTAATTAATTTAAATTATTCTGAATTTTTATAATTTTAAGAAATACTTTTGTAAGAAATGAAATAAAAATTGGAAATTTATAGAAAAAAAATTAATTTAGCTTTTATTCAATATAAGAATTAGGTTGTACTGTAAATCCTAAAAATGTTTCTTGTGAGAAACAGAATAATAGTTAATTTGTTATTATTTTTGATTTCTTATTTTATGTTATTTATAAAAATACGTTAGCATTATAGCAAAATAATATTTCATTATTTTAAACGCTGAACTTTACTGCATGGACTTTAAAAAAATTAGAAAAATTAACTCGTTTATGAGGAATTAAAAATTACTTTATGCAATTGTTAGGACTCAAAAAGTACCATATCTTTTTAAAACATAGAAAATCTTTAAATTTTATGATAAGAGCTTTGAAAAGAAAACATGACAAATTTCATATCCCAAAAATTAAAACATTCTTGTATTTTACCATTGTGTAATTTAGAAAATAACTAGAGAATCCACTGCTAACACCAGAGTTGACACAAGAGGATTATTACTTTATAATAATTTTGCTTGTCTTCCATTCGACTAAAACAATTTCTGGTGAAAAAATAGTAACTCCACTTCACTCAAAACTATTCAGTGAAATATTATCAAAACAATAAAGTGAGATTTTTGACACAATAAGGAACACACTTAAACAGAAACTTGAGAACCGTTGATCTAAGATAGCAATTAACAACTAAATGTGACAAATTACATGCCAAAGAAAATTTTGAAAAGCTAAAAATATATTTGTTCAACAAATGTTTCAATAAAGGGGAGGGGATATCGACAGTTGTTGCTCTTAATGGATTTTGAATTATTTATTCTTGGCTGAAATCCTACTTTTGTTTACAAAATATAAACAATAACTGTTTTTAGTCGTAAAATCTGTAAAAGGATTTAAAAGAAGTCTAAAAATGTTTTAGATTTCATTCTACAACAGAAACAAATCAATGAACTTCAATTCTTTAAAGTAGTCGTATACGAAATGAAATATTTTTCTATTTAATTAATCCTTATTACGCACGATATATGTGGCCATATTATGCCAGTAGCTTGAATATATTTGGTATAAAAATGAGATGACGTATTTCTCCGTCTTGTTAGGAATATGCATAGGCTTTTTAAAAATTAGTAACTTTTAAATAGTAATCGATATAAGATCTCTAAATATTCAGTTCGATGAGGGATATATGATATATTATGATTGATATTTGATAATACTATATCAAGTCAACGATGTTTGAAAGCAAGTTTTATTCCATGTAAAAAACACTCTCATTAACAATTTTTAACTTTAAAAAAAAAATCTTTTCGGTTTCTAATAATGTATGAGCAGTTAAATTAATTTATAAAATGCATTGATATTTGTATGCATATAAATATATATAAAATGCATTGATATTTGTATGCATATAAATGTATATAAAATGCATTGATATTGCTATATACATTGATATTTGTATATAGCAAATATTTGTATTTGTAATATTTTTCACAAAAAATTAGTACAAAGAATATGACAATGGTAAAATAGCGATCTTTACTGATTTTCAAGCATAGTTATAGAGATAAAATATTTCGATGCAGTCTTTCAACACAAGAAAGTAAAATAACTAATAAAACTTAAATACAATCAATTATAAGATACTCATAACGAAATAAAAAAAAGAGTAACTACATAAATATATTGTTAAAGAAACATTGCGGGTTTTTATGACACACACAGATTACTTAAAAAGCCATTCCCGAAACAAAACATAATATTCTTTTTAGTGTCTTTCTTTTGTAAAGATATTATAGATGTTATTCATTTATAGCAGTAAAAAGAAAATATTAAAATGTAAAAGAACAATGTATAATCTAAAAACATACAAATGTAAAAACAAAAAATCCTAACAAATTTATTTTCCGAATTCATTTTTTTCTAATTATCTAAATTATATTAAATATTTAAAACAAATTGCTGAGTATAATAAATTAAAATTTACGAATTTCTTAAAATTTCAAATAAATCTCCATTTATTTCAGCCAAACTATATGTTTCACTCAACATAATATTTCAATATAATATTCACACAAGTTCTTCCTACATGTAAAACAAATTTATTTTTTAATAAAGAAAAATTATTATTTATATTATAAATAGATAATTATTTAGAATACAGAAAATAAAAAAAGAATATTTTTACAGATAATCTGGATAAATTATTAGTGCTATATTATTGACTTACTAAATTGTGCTATATACTATTTACTCTTTTTCTTTCTTTTTGAAGAATGCATCAAGCAAAAAAGAGAATTATTTTAGAAGAAAATAAAGACTAAATAGTTAAAAAAAATGGAAATTGAAGTGTTGATATTAAAATTATTATACAATTATATTACATCAAGTTAAAAAGTTCTAAATTTTTTAAAAAATCAATTAACTACACATAAAGATTTGAATTAGTATTTTTATATAGTGTAGTTAGCATTAGTTTATTTACAAGTAGTTCACTTTTACAAAAATGCATCTTTGATAATGACTTACGATACTGCTGCTTCTGAAAATATTTTTGCCTCTACTGGCATTTCTATTTCACATCTGTGAAACGCATTCAAAACCAGAAGGGTTTCGAAGAAATGGCAAATATAGCACCTGCATCGTTTGTCAGATTCCTTCAGGTGGAACCGATAGAACCGAACTCGTGGTGCCAGGTTCATGACAGTAAAGGGGGAGGGAGTTGATAAATTCTACTCTTAAAATAAATCTACATAAATTCAAACCTTAACAAGGTACAGCAAATGAAACTTGACATTAAAATAAACTTTACTTATCTTTAATGAGTTTAGGATACTAGAAGATACACTTTTTTTTAGCAAAGAGACATAATTATCTAGCATTAGGAATAAACTGATGTTTTGTCAGGTATAATTTGATAATAAATTTAATCCACGCCAAGATGTTTTTTACTACAGAATAAATTGTAAAATGTAAGTATTTTTTTTTTATTTAAAAGCCGTTTCTTAATAATTAATTTACTTTTCCCAAGCGTAATTCTCGTTTCAAATATTTTACAAGGAAAAATTTCTCTAAGAAAACTTTCTTATTTTTGTACATTGTAATGCGTTAATCATAATAATCCAAAGGAAAGTGGTAAACCTTAGATTAACGCCCTAGATTAATACATTTTTCTTAGACTAGATAGATGAGTAGGAAAAAAAGCTTCTTTAAAAAAGGGAAAACTAAGTTCGATGATATTTAAAAATAAATTCAAAAACGATTAGGAAATAAAATGTGCAATTAAATTTTTCATAATAAAGAGAATAATAAATGCTTTATTCTATCGTGTTGCGTGAGCAAAATCGCACTGTCACCCTCTTGGGGGGCTCAAAGCTTAGGCTAACGACAGGCGTAAAATTCTAGCCCTTAGCCGCGATGAATTTCGTGGACCTTGATCTGATGTTTCTGTTGATCAGGTGGCATAAGCAACAACAACAACAACAACAAACAACAACGATGCTTTATGCTTCTAGTGAATCAATAGATAAGTTTGTTGTTGTTGCTATTTATCCTATCCGATTGATAGTAACATAAGAAGAACCTACGATATTCATCGTGGCAACGAACTCGTTGCACGCCTGTTGATGTAGATAAGTTTAAAACTCAGTAATTGCTTGTAGATGTAAACTTAAAACATAATTTAACTTATGAGTGTGACGTCAATTAATTTATGAAAGAACATGTTTTTCGGTTTTCCCTTTTTAAAAACCTATAATTATTTTATTAAAAATGATTATTTTTTAAATGTTTTTACTGGTATTAACCAGTAAGATGTTTTTGTAATTTTTTAATGTATGAATACTGAGAAAATTTTTGACAAATGTTTCTGCTTGTTTAAAAATCCAGTCAAAAGCACAAAAGTTTCAAACCCCCATTTTTTAAAATTTTTTTTACTCTTTTTCTTTTAGTTGAATAAAAAACAAAAGCTATTTTTATTCTTTTGTCCCATTACTGGAACTGGATGAAAAATAAATGGTAAGCATATATAAATAACAACGTCCCACAAAGCTACCCCTTGAAAAAAAAATTACTTTTTTTCACCTGTTACCCACGCTTTTTTCAAGCATAGTTTCAAGAAACTCAGTTGATTCGATGACCTATTTTCCCCCCCATAGAAAATGCTTACTAAGAATTTAGTTTACAAGCCTCGTGTCTCTCAAGTGACTCACAATATTATAGATTTCAGTGGAAATAGCTAGTTCAAAAGATCGGCAAGAATGTTACCATAACTATTCGGCAACAGGTCGACCTTGACAAACAAAACAGCTTTAAGTGTTCTCTTCCTTCCGATTTTAGTGTCTGACGAATCTGCGGCAGCTGGCGGAGCGACGCAGTCTCACTTACGGAAGCGAATTTCGGCAGCTTCCCAAATCTTTTCTCATCATCAAGGTCAGAAGCGAAAATCGGAGTAGCTCTCTCAAAATAAAACTACCGCAATCCTAGCAGATCCCAGGAGGAAATTACTGAAATTGCGTGGGAAGTAAACGATTCCAGACCCTTTCTAGTTTGGTGGTCCTCTTTTATTCTTCTCACCTATCTTAGAACAAGAGGACGCTAGCTCCAGTACCGCCCTCTCATCTCCTAAACGAGTTCGATTTCACGAATTTAAAAACCCGAAGGCTCACAAAAGAAAGGTCATTATGGTTTTTCACCATCACAGGCCTCTGACCAACATGTACGGTGACAATTATCGATACGGTACTTCACTGTACTCTGATGCGGAGAGGAGTTATCGAAGCAGCCTGTCCAAGACTCATGTGAGGTCAGACAGAGGAGACCTCGGTATGTTAACCTTTGCTGGGTCTAATGTTCATGGAGGTACTCCAGCCGCGGAAAAGATACAGGGAACCAAAGTTTCTAGGCCTCTTAACACCGATTTGTATGCTCCTCTGAACACTAGAGAGTATGGTAAAGGATATTATGACAATCTGAGAGCCGCTTCCCCACCACCTAGATCAAGGAGCAAAGCTGCTGATTTGTATGAGCCATTCAATCCATATGAGTACCATCCAGGTTATTATGACCATTTAAGGGCTCCTTCACCTGAACGAAAAGCAAAAAGCAGACCAATTCCTTACTATGACCTCTTGGATGCTGATTACGTAACTGGTCCAGCAAAGATCTCATCTGATTATTCTTACGACAGTTCAGTCAAAAAGTCCTCAACAGATTACAGCTATGATTATGACAGTGGTAAGAAGACTACCACTAAGAAGACCGTCACAACCACAGACTATTGGGTGCCTCTGACCACACACTTTTACCATACACCGTATCACACTTATATTTACAAGGCTACTCCCTTCAGCAGTTACACATATAGAACCGCTGATGACTTGTACAGCTACAACTATGTCGATGATTACAAAAGATACGCGACAACGACCAAAACGACAAGAAATATTGACGCCCTAGATCTAAGCGTTTCTAAAAGCTATGACAAAACAGATTACAGCCAGTACACGCTTAAATGGTGAGTACTTTTTAACAGTTAGTTTAATAAAGAAGAAGCACAATTTTAAGTATGTTTAATCTTTTCTAGTTTATTACTATATTTCTTTTTGTAAATTACTTTTATAAAGATTCTAATTGTATATTTAAAACTTTGAACCCCCCCCCCCCAGTTTTATGAATGAGAAAATACAGTGTAAAATAATGAATATTGTTGTTTCTTTTTCTCATCATATTACATGAAATATTACAGTTTGGAAAAAGTTTTTAATTTTTAAGCTAAGTATTTTTGAAGTAATACTTCAATTCGTAGAAAAAAAATGTTCTTTATATAGATGAACTCAGAACACGCATACATAAACATTATCAAACGAATTGATAGATATACAATCAGAGAAAACCTTGTACCCTTTAATAAAAATACATTAAAAAAACTATTCGTTATTACTAATAGATTTAAATTCATAAAATGCCTTTGAAAGTTAATTGTGCTATAAATTCTCTGTCGTACTTACTTATTACATTCTACACTTATTACTTATTAATTCTGTATTTTTTTAAATGATAAAATAAGGTAAGATTATTAATGAAGAGTAAAGTAAGAGAGAGACACTCTAATAAGTATAAAAATACAGTTAAAAATTTTAATAAGAGGAATTTTATTGCAATTTTAAAAATGTAATAATGAAACAATTTTCCTTTGAAGTAATTTTTATTTAATATGCTGGAAAATGTTACACTTGTTTAACAGGTAAGAAAATATTATGTTTTAAAATAAACTGCTACTTCTCATATAAAAAACTGTCTCTTGAGCATCCATGAGAATTAAAGGAATAATTTTGTAATGCATAAGACTTTGAATGCATTAACATTATATAATCAGTAACAGTCCTTCCACAAAAATATTAACATCCCCAATCTGAAAATTTTTAATCGTTAAATTTTTTAAACCTTATTTCATTTTAAAAAATTGAAATATTTTGTATAAAATTGTGTAGTAAAAATAAATAAAGACACATTCCAAGTTCTTTTGGAAAGTATCATCTTTAAAGTCACTATTCATGTACACATATTTTAAGTACATTTTTTACTTTCATGTTTAACAAGTATCAATGTTTCACAGAATTTATATGATAAATTATTTTTTAAGATAATCCTCAATTACATAATTTCTCAGATAAAAACAGCACTTTTAGAGAAAAAAGAGAGGGGAGTAGTTATGAAGTAAATAACTAAGACTGAACAAACACAAATGAATAAAAAATGAACAGAAGCAGTTTAAATGTTTTCTACTTTGGAGACTCATCACTACTCCAATTTGCTGAACTTGTGCGTTTATGATAAAGGGATTTATCAGTGGTGAAAATATCTGCCAGGTCTATGGCCTTTTGGTTTCTATAGTCTCCAAAAATTCTATCTGTATCCGGTGACTCATAATACTGCTTAAGTAACAATTTCTTTAAATAAATACCGGATGCCCAAGGTGGAATTTTTTTATGCTTAGTCACATTATTATTAAAACTGTTATTGCTTGTATCCGAAATTTCGTAAGAAGATACGTCAGAATTTTGATCTTTTTTTTCCGAATTCCTATCCTTTTTTTGGGTCTTGTTACTCATATCATTAATTATAATGGGGTTTTTCTTTGATTTAGTATAAGATGATCGATGTTGAGACTTACATTTATGACCTCTTGTTCGTTTCTTGCCTTCTAAATTTTTGTTCTTAAGATGGCGAGTATGTTTGGAATTAATATTACTTATATCTTTCAATACAACTCCAGGTTTTAAGACTGATAGCTTAGGATCACTCCGAATGATCTCCTCAGATGATGTTGAAAAAAATAATTTTGGTGTGGAATAATTTAAATGTTGTAAGAATTTACTACTGCACTTAGATAGTTTTTCTAGTGATACGCAAGGGTCATAGAAAGCTTTGGGTCTTTTAATAGGTCTGCAGATAGGTCAATGGATGTAATTTTATTTTGATCATTTTCCTGCTGCTGCTTTGACTTAGATATCAACGAGTCACTTGAGTGTGCCTTACTCGATTCAGTAGAAATATTTACATTAATACTCCTATTTTCGTGCTGATCTGATTGTGTGGTTGAACTTAGATTACTTTCCTGTTTAGACAAAGTTTTCAATCTTTCATTATTTCCAGAAATTTTAAGTTTTTTCTTTATGTTTCCATCATTTTTTCCAAACTCTTTGCTGTCATTTGAGGAAACAGATATTTTTCTAGTTGATCTAATATGTCGTTTCATCTGATTACGTATTGGACCGAAGGGATTCTTTTCAGATTGATTAGATGTTTTTATATTATTTGTTTCATTCAAAGAATTGTGTTCAAGTCTACAATTCTGATCCTCTTTACCTCTAAAATCCACGTGTATAACATTTTGAAGCAATTCTGGGGGCCATGTTTCTGCAATATTTCTTAAAACAACACTCTGTCTCATGAAGAGTTTTTTGTCATTCGCTAATAACGAATTCAAATCATCATTACTAGAACGATCATGAATATTTTCTACAACAGTTTCAATTGGTGACAAGTCATTTAAGTTACTTTCAATCAAATAGGTACGATCCCGTAAAGTTTCAGATGCTTGAGGTTCTGGAATAACTTTAAATGATTCCTTTGAAAGGTTTTCTGTTGTGCTCATTTTTTCACAAACAGCCTTCTGCTTTGGGTCTACTTTCTTTCTTTTTAAAACATCTTCATGTTGCTTAAATCGCTTTATTCTTCGGCTTTCACTTCGTCTTAGCTTTTCTCTTCGTTCTTTTTCAAGTCTCTCTCGTCTTTCTTGAGTAAGCTTCATTCTTTGTTCTCTTAATTTCTTTTTCTCTTCTGCCTTTTTCTTAAGCAACAAGACTTTTGAAGCTTCAGAGCGAGTACTTGGAATACATATTTTTCTACTTTCCTGACTTCTCAAGTTGTATCCAGTCTTTGCAGTTAAATGTGATTTATGCAAGTGTTTATTTTTAGGTCTGTTATCATAGTATTTTTGATTCTTAAAAAGAGCATGGAAACTTTCAGTTCCAGACACGGTAAGAACATTTGACATTTCAATTTTTCTTACTTCATGCTTCTTTTTTGAATGAGGATTCATAATATCAATTTCAGTATTATTTTTTTCATTACGAGAGCTCTCATTTGAATTTGGCTCAGAAAAGCACCCTGAATTTAAATTATTCGAATTACATTTTGTTGAAGATTCTTCTAGAATTATAATCTTAGGAACAACTGAATTTTCTTGTACAGACTGCGTTTCAGAATCTTCATTGGTTTCACTTAATAAATTATGAGGAATTGCTAATTTAGTTTCCACGAAAGATAAACCAGGTCGACCTTCACTACTTCCATTAAAGTTTTCTCCTTCAGATTCATGAATATTAGAATTTTCTGCATTCGAACAAATTTCAGCAGTTTTTATTTTTTCTGATGCTCTTTTTAAACAAGCTGGTTCTTGTAAAGCCTTTTTTTAATTTCAAAATTCTTAACTTGCATTAATTTTTTACTGCCAGTGGAGTCGGACACATCTACAACAGTTTTAATGGTTTCAGTATCACTATTTATAGTTCCAAAACCAATCTTCGGATCTTTTACAGGAATAAATGAAGAAGTACCTTTTACGTAAGGTTGATTTACATAATTACCATCATTGTTAAAATTCTCTTCAGTCAATGAATTCACATCATCTGATTGTAAAGTTTCAATGGACAATGGATCACAGTCTTCATTTTCACAGTTTGGATTTACTGAATCATTTGTAACGTTATCATGAACATTTTCCCAAATATTTTCGTTTGAAAATTTCGTAAATGAAGTTTTAATTAAAGTAGAAACAGTAACGGTTTCTTTCGAAATCATATCTTCATTATTTGTTTCAATTTTCTGCATTATATCAACGTTTTGATATTCCTCGTACTTAAAATTCGCTTCGGAATTCGCGCCACTTGAATAATTTACACTTGATGATTTGGAAGAAATTTCTACCGAAGCAGAAAGTGAGTGAACATTACTAATTTTAATGTTATTTTCAAAAGAGGAACTTTCATAGCCTTTCTCAAAGTTTTGTCGAGTAGTTTGAGAAGTATTAAAGTTTGGACATTCTTTTAATCCATCAGTATTAAAACACATACCTTGGTATAAATTGTCCTTTTCATTGTCTACGCTTGTAGAACCACTGTTTTGAGATCTATCGGAAATTCTTGTCTTTACAGAAGTAGGAATAACTTGTGGAGTACGTTCATCTGTGAATTCCGAGGAATTTTCTTTACTATTTCTATTCGAATGTAAATGAACTCTGGAATCTTCCCACAGAGTACGATGTGTTTTCAGATTCGATTTAGTTTTTTCAGACATGAAATGCTTTTCTAAATCCGTAAGAGACTTACAAGCCACAATTGACAAAGCTTTTTCTTTAATTGCTTTAAGAAAATCCATGTTGTTGTCAAGATTGGAATAAATTATTTCATCTGCCTTACGGGATAATTCAAGCAGCTCTTCATGCATCATCATATCGTTTCTTATTTATTAAAAACTTCTCATCAGCAGACGGTTTTTTTCCGAATTCAAAGGGAAAAAAATAACTATGCTTTTTTATTGCCAGACAACTGTTTTAATGTTTTATACTGAATTGTTGCCAATTAATTAAAATACTTATTAATAATATTATACCCATAAATGATTATTAAATATTAAATAAAGAATAAAAATGGTGAAAAATAAAATAAAACTATGACTAATATAGATGCGAAAATTTTATTTTTATTACAACAAAAATAAAAAATTTTTACAAAGAAAAAAATCGTCTGGAGAAAACTAAAATATAATTGAGCATAAAACAACATAATATAAGACTAATTTTTACACTATAAAAAAATTGTAGATCATGGATTTAATTTAGCTGTGCTATATATTGGAGATTAGCAACAACAACAACAGAGAATTGTTTCTATCAGCAAATAGTATAAAAGTTTGATCCTATTGTAGTGCAACTTTTATTTTACACCAACTAAAGAAAATTATTGTCGTCATATAAGGTAGAAGTTCAGTTCAGAAAAAAGAGCTGTTAGCGCAATTTGGCGCTATTTTCTTCTTTATCGCCAAAGTGTGAATATAATTCAAAAAGCTTTTAATGAAAACACTGTCACTCGAATTCAGTGGAAGCTAATTTAGTAATAAAAATTGAATAATTATGAAACACAGAACTCTTTTAATAAGAATACGAAATGTAGAAAAATTCTACATTTATATTTTAATTTTTTTTGAAAATGAGAAATAAAATAAATTTGTACACTACAGCGAGGTCTACAAAATTTAATTTGTTTTAAATATAATTCATTATACAAAGAGAAAAGTTGTAGAAGATAATTTTTTTGAAATCATAACTAAGATCGAACCTTATTATTTTCTTATTTCGTAAGTTTCAAAATCATAATTTCAATTCATCTTAATGTTTTTTTAAAAAAAAAGACTTATTACTTTTCGTGTAAAATAAATTAAGTTTAATATAATTATTTTTGTGGAAGAACTTGTACTATTTCACATACTTTTGCCATTTTCAATACTATAAATATGTCTAACATTTCATTTCGAGAATGTATTCAGTTCAGAAGTAAAAATATTAATAAAGTAAAAATATTAATATTTTTTGGTTAGTCAGGGATAAATATATCACCAATTGAGCACTTTTGGCGACGGTACATAAAATATGAATGAACAAACTTGTTAATAATTTTATCAAAATACTGTTTGAAAACGACGAAAAATGATTGCAGTCATCTACAATTCGTCTTTGACCAATAGTAATATTTGGTAATTTATCGTTGGCTCCTGGCTAACCGAATAGAACAAGAAATTTTAATAATTGTTTTTCCCTAAAAACTTTATATCAACTGTATGCTTTTATTGAAATGCGAAAAAGTATTTTTAATTATATACAGAAAATTTAAAACATGTACATTAATTTTAAGTAAGTATATAATTGATAAATCGTGTTAAAACCTGCGTGTACAATGCAAAAAATTAAACTAACTTTTCATTTTTGTGTAGCTTTTAGTTACCTCTTACCTAACTTGAATCCTTCATGGAATAGATGTAAAATGGATAGATGCTGTAAAAGCACTTTAAATATTCATAAAATAAAAAATAATAATAGTTATGCAGATGTCATAGACGATGTCATCTGTCTGCAGATATATTTCCAATTTTATCAGATATTGGATTTATAGAACGTTTTCACGACTAAGAAACTTTTTTCCATGCCCTTGAATTGTATAGCATTCAATAAAAATGTAAATTTCAGAAGTCAGAAGAAGAAAACTTCTCAAATAGTTACACTTAACGTTTCTTGATGAAATATTATGAACCAGTTATTTGTCAATAATAAAAGGAAGATAAAATTTTATTCAGGGACTAAAATATCAATTTATATTAAGGCTGTCTGCGTCAAATGTGTGAGGGTCTAAACCAAGAGTGTCAAACTCAAAGACAAACTTGGGCCAAACAAACAAGGTTTAATTTTAGATGGGCCGCAACAAAAACCAATATTCATAAAAACATTCGTTCGAATCGTTTCGAATAATACATTATTGTAAGCATATGTAAAAGAACAAGAAAAATTTAATGTTTACGTCCTGACACTTGACATCTCTTCTCTGCAACTATCTATTCTTTTTCGGAAGAAATTTTGAAATTTTATTACATATGTGTCGATATACTATCCGGGCAGAAAAAATGCTCGTTGTGGGCCGCGTGTTTGACACCCCTGGCCTAAACTGAACTTATTTTCAGACAGAAAAATGACTCAATATTCATGAAAATTCGCAACATTGTTGTTCATACATTTGTTTACAATATAGCGTTTTTAAAATTTCAAAATATTCATAAATAATTAATTTTTTACCTTAACATGTAAAAGTATATCTCATTTAGCATTACGGTATAGAAGAAAAAAATGCGGAACGCATTTTAGACCAGAAAATATGTACCTACCAATTGGATTAAAAATGAGTAGTATGATAAAATAGGATGTTCATTATTGGATAGGAAACCAGAGTGCAATATTAACCTTCGAGTACTTTTTTATTTGAAAAAATATTTCTATATATATATATATATATAATTCGGGTCTATTCTTTAACATTAAGCGAAGACAGCTTTAATCTAAAAATAGTAAAACAATTCATTCCGAAAGCAGAAAAAGTAGAGAGTTCCCCAAATCATTGCCCCAATATTATGGTTTTGAATAAACTTGAACAATCAATTCTGTATGTAAATAATATAAATTAAATAATCATATATATAAAGAATTATTTTACATTTCTACACAAGGTACTATGTTTTTAAAAGATTTGATACATATTTTTTTTACTCTATGACTTTTTCACCGTTCGTAAGAATCTAAGTGTTTATGTTAAGCCTAACCTTTTTGGGAAAAAAATTCTTTAAATTGATTATTTTCACGAATTTTTTATTGCAGCCGTGAAATTCAGAACCAGCTGGACGAAGTAAACAAGTGGGTATACGATGCAGAATCGAAATTGAAGAGTGAAGTTGTCAATTCCAGGAGTAAGATGCAATCAGAGCTCAACGAAGTGACCATGATCCTTGATGACACAGCCAGATACAGTGACGATCTGCACCGGGCGATTAAAAAGCAAGCCAAACAAATTTCGGTATGTTTTCTTTTCTGACACATTATTACAAGCCTCTTGATCATTCTCCTTATCTATAACGTGTCTGTTTCATTGGGTTTTATACTACTAAATTAAATGGAGTTTCAAGTTCATTATGAAGCATGTCGTTTGCATCAAAAAATATTTCCGAACCATACAGTTACTTAAAAAGCTAGAAAATGTATGGGAATGGATCTGGTGAGGTACAATAAATTTTAAAAATCTCTTAAAATACAGGAACCCAAATGTTTGAATTGTGATTCCACAGACAAAAAAGACAAGAGATCCAAACACGTCCTTACGATTTTTTTAATTCCATTATTTAAAGAAATTGATGATTGTGGTGCGTTACATTTTTAGTTGTAATTAATGCACGCTCATGGAAAAAATATATGATAATCTCGAATTCAGTATAGAACACACCATTAGAGAAATTAAATTAAGGAGCATAATTATTTTTCAAACGAGTTTTTTAATAAAAATGATGATTAAGTGTTTTCTTCAAGGTTGGTACCAAACTCGTTCTTCAAGAGCTAACTTAATTTATACTTCTAAAGAGAGAAGCTTATAATCAATGCAAGAAATAAAATTGCATTATGATGGTTACACACATTGCGTTTAATGCGTATGCGTTTCTAAAAAATCATAATTACACTTTGAATGAATGAATAATATTCAACTCTCTCTCTCTAATTTGATTAGAAACTATAGTTTCTAAGCTTTGAAAGTGAACAGTTTTGTTTTTAAGTGTAATTCAAATTAGCTGTATTTTTTAATATGCGTAGCATGTTTCATGATAAGATTAAGAATAAAACACGTAATTTTTTTTGAAATATTTTTAACACTTTAAAGCCATTCATATGGCCTGTTTAGTGTATAAATGCAATTATCCTAAAATAACTTGAGCAAAAATAATTTTTTTTTTTCTTGCGCGAGAGATACCGTAATTATTTTAAGAAATTCTTTGATATTTTCGGAATTAAATAGTTGACACCTTGATATTAAATATTTGAATGCATCAATTTATTCTGATGCCAATTAAATTTTAAAAAATTTATCTTTCGATAAAGTAAGATTCACAAACTCAAACCATTAGTCACAAAATACATTTCGTTTGATTCGTTAATATGAGTCAAAAATTACAGTTACGTAATTACAAGAGAAATTGTGCAAACACTGCTGCTAGCTAATAAGATTTTCCGGATATTTTTTGAAATGATAAATTCTTTCAGCGCGTTTTGCTGAAGAGTGAATCTAAGTTAAGCATCAGGGGTTCGGGTACGTTACGCCAGTTGGATTTATTCGGCTCCAGAGGTCAATCGTGCTCGGGTAGACGACGCGCGCTTAGGTTTGAATTGAAAACGTTTTAGGCACGCATGCACACTTTTTCCGGTGAAGCTTTATTTTCTTGATTTAAATATTACTGGCTCGCAGCCTACTTCCACTCAACTCCAGGGAGGGAACGAGAGAACAGAAAATAAGTGGAATAAAAAAAAGATTATTCTTAGGTAGGAGATTAAAGATTAGAAGAAACGAAAAATGTGGGATCTATTTTTTGATTCAGTAGAAAGTGCATTTAAGCACAAAAATGTGCAAAACGAATTTAAATCCGAAATTTTAAGGAAGTTAATTGGCGAGAAAGGTCAATATTTTGGTCTATATTAATGATGACAACTAAGATTACGAGAAAATAAAATCGTTAATTGTGAAAAAGTACGAATAATCTCCTTTTGTTTGGTTAGAGAATTTTAAGAAAAATAAACGGCTCTCAGGGCATAAGTCTTCCTAGCCTTACTTCGATTACGGCATTAAAGATATATAAATGGAACTTATGCATTATCGCAACGATGTTGGCGACATTATTTTAAAGGAAACGCATACGACAGATGGGAAATCAGGGTTGCAATTTGGCGAGTTATCTTGAACGTTGGCATTGTTGCGATAATACGTAAGTGTCATATAAACATACATATTTTATAAATTTCATCTACATAAGTTATTTTTCATTTTAATATTTTAAAATAATTAGACTAAAGAATTTTTAAATTGTATACATACTCTTATATAACTATATAAGGATGCATTATTATTTAAACATTGCCCTTTACAGAAAATGTATGAAATAAACAAACCCACCAATGAATGGGCACGAACAAGAGAACGCCCACAACAAGAACTTAACGCCCACATGGGAAAATGTGAAAGAAAACATAATACATCCGAACAATTGATTCTCTTGCCCAGAACAAATCAGAAGTTTTCACTTCTATTGTGTGGTCACACATATAAGCACACACTGGAATTTATATTTTATGAACATCTTATTTATTTCAATCAAAGTCTAGGATTTCGCACCTATAGCTCATTTTTTTCCAACATAGATTAGATTAGAGTTTAGATTGCTTGGTCTTTTGCTTTCAAAATGTTGACTGAATGGCAAGGTCTTTTCAAAGATAAGCGAATCAGTTCAAGGACATGTTTGCTTCTGTGTATTTTTTGCTATGATTGTTAAATTCTTTAGGGTTTTTTTATTTTGCTTTTATCAATGAACTTGACTTTATCGTCTAATAAATTACGATAGGTCACATTATTACATACGATGAAAGAGTCTTACGAAAAGGAAAGTATTTTTATGAGGAATCTGGTAATTTTCAATCGGTACAATAACCTTATGATAACTCATAGTTTGATTTGAGACAGAAAAAGAAAGTGTTAAGAAAATGAAGGAAGAGATACAGATGACACACTGACAAATGCTTTTATAAAAAAAAGCAATGAATCTCTTTTTAGTGCGTTATTATGATTTGTGCGTTCGGTTGTTCTTATAGTCCTCACCTCTTTATTTAAGAAGTACAGGACTTGAATTTTTAAAATTGAAGTTAAATTTTTTACTCCTCTGTAACCCCTTCCCCCAAAGTGGATTTCCGCAAGACTCATTTTTAGTGGATCTCTATTCAACAAAATAAATATTCTTGACAAATTTCAAGTTTAAGTCTAATAATTAAAAAAGAAAAAAATTTAAAAACATGCCCCATAATCACCCTTAAGAGTGGGTATTTGTGAGACTCGTTCTTATAGCGGATTTCAACTCGACAACAACAACAACAAAAATGAATACCAAGTTTTATGACCGTAAGTCAAGTAGCTCGAAAACGGATTTTTTTTTTTATCTGTAAGCCTTTAACCCCTCGCAACCCCCTTGGGTATCAGTTTTCACAAAAGCCCTTTTATAGCGGATCTCTGCTCCAAGCAGCCAAATTTCGTTTCAAGTCTGTAGGTTTAATAGTTTCTGAGATATCGGGATGATCATGTTAGTTACTTTTCTCCTCTATATGTATCGATTAATTTCATATATAAAAATACAAATAGCTTCAAATAATTATTTATTAGCACAATAGTTAATTTACCACATGCTTCAAAGAAAGTTTGGCAATAATATATAAATTAAAAGTAAAAAAACTTTTTTAAAAACAAGCTTTTATTTAAACGCGCTAAAAAGAATAAAATAAAATTTTCTTTAAAATTTTTTTAATATCAACTTATAACGTCATTACACAATTTATATGATATAAAAGCTTGTCGCAAGATTAAAGCACTCTTATTTACTTAGTGTGAAAATTTTAAGAAATTGAAATCAATCCGATCAAGTTTTTTTTTTTTACTTGTTTATCTGCAGAGGTAAATCTCGCGACAAGCTTTTATATCATATAAATTGTGTAATGACGTTATAAGTTGATAGTAAAAAAGTTTTAAAGAAAAATTTATTTTATTCTTTTTAACGCGTTTAAATAAAAGCTTGTTTTTAAAAAAGATTTTTTACTTTTAATTTATTTTTTACTTTTTAGTTATCATTGGACAGGTTTCTTAGTCTGTTCATCTCATTCAACGCATCATTGTTGCTAGGTGTTAGCCGGTTATTTTCGAACAGTCGAGCTAAATGAATTCTCGCAAAAAGGGTACTAGACGAAAAACACAATTTTTTCTTAAATCCGTAAATTTTAAGCAATTCTTTCAATCTTCGTACAGATCTTGGGCAATATTATCCTACACACGAAAAAAAGTTTTATGAGATTTTCTTCATAAATGACGAAATTATTAAGTAATAAAATTTTGAGTATTTTTTGAAAAATCGTAAAAGAAAAGTTTTTGTCATTTTATTTTTTAAATGACTGATTCTAAAAGAGCAAATCATGAGCTGTTTTAGTACGGAATGTCGATTCATTTAAACAAAAAAAAAAATTCATGCGCGTCGATTTGGACATTATTTTTATAAAAACTCATCGATTTTGACTTATTTAAAAAAAATTGTAAGAAATACAAATATTATTATTTTGTAAAAAACATTATACCGTTTCGGACGAAATAAATAATCTTTCCAATTCCATAATAATTTTTTGTCTGAGCTTCATAGATTAAAGTTAGAATTTCTATAATACTCCATCTCAGTTTAACTTGGCAGCATTGAGAAAGGTATACAATGTACCAATCTACTTGAAAAATAGCTCTACTTTTTTGTTTTGAATTTAAATCCAAGAAAATAGATAGAAATTTGTAAAAAAAAATTGCATATGTTGTAGAAATTAGATTATTTTTACATTGTCTAAAAAATAATTACATTTCTACAAAGTTAATTAATACAGTCAATAGCACAACGTTATGAAATTCCAGTTTGGCTGAAAACCGATTTTCGACGCCAACATTTGTCATTGTTGTAACAATAAAATTATTACAACAATGCAGATATATCCAAGTTGGCGCCCAAAAACTAGTTTAACGTTTTTAATTAATATCTTTTTAATTAATTGCAATATTGGAATATAAATGGTCAAAACATGCATTGTCATCCAAACTAAACGTGTATACAAAATTTCACCTCAATGGGAGGAATATATCAGCTTCAAAATTGAGTTGCAAGATTCCACCCGAACAAATTACATACATTGTAAGTTAAATAAAAGCTTTTAAAAAATAGTGTAAACGTCGATTAAAGGATGTTATTATTATGTAATTAACAAAATCTTTCGGAGTTATAACTCGTTGCAAATGAAAATGCTTTTGGCTTAGAAACGGCTCTGAAGTATATTCCTCGGAAAAGTATTTCTTCCTCTAATTAAATTAGCTCTAAAAATAAACGTTTCAAGAAACGGCAATTAAAGTTGTCCACATTTCTTCGAAAAAGCTTGGTTTAAATTTAAGATTAATTAATTATCTCCAAGTGACGGAAATGCTTTCTATTTAAAGAAATACAGGTGATAACAATCATAGAACAGACTATAAATAGGTTGAATTCCAGAACAGTCTGTTTCCACTTCTCAAGAGCTTGGATGAAGTGACTCGTTTTGAGAACTGAAACACCTTTGTCTTAACCTCATCATTCTTCAACAGTGTAACACAGACAAAGAACAATTTCAGATAGTAAGACATTACGTCACCAATGGGATATTGCTGTATAATAATTCAGAATAAAATGTGACGAAGTTCTTAAAATTCCCAAGTTTTTAAATAGGCTTAAAATTTTGAATGAAAAATAATTCTATAATAGAAATAAATACTTTAAATCAGCGGTTCTTAAACTTTCGATCGCCGCGGCCCCCTTATGTAAATTATATCACGGACCTTCAAGATTTTGAGAACATCCCTCCCCAATTTAATATTCTTGATCGAAATATACATGTTCTAGAGTATTTTTTTTGTTTGGGGACAATTTAATGATCTAGTCTAGTATGGCACATCTTTCAATTTTTCCACGAGTTCTTTCAGAGTCTGTAAAAGGGAAATCTAAACGCTACATGAGAGACTCCACGAACCCCCTAGAAAGGCACTGCGGACCCCCAGGGGTCCACGGACCACATTTTAAGCACCGCTGCTTTTAATCTGTAACATAAATAATCCTGTTTACAATTCTTGGTCCTATTACTTTTAACTGGCTGCAAAGTTGAGAAAGACATACAATACGAATCTCAAAGCATTTGTTTATAGCTGTTGTCTTTTATATTAAATGCTTTAAATAAATTATTATTTGTGCGCGTTATTTTTTATTTTATCGGGAGGTTTGTTTATTTCTACTAAATGTTAATTTAGTACATGGAATTTTTATAATTTGGACTAGACATTTCGTCATTCATTAAAAGGTCTGGTTTCGAGATTAAAATAGATGAAATACCAGCAACCTTACAAAATTTGGTGGCATCAGAATTTCAGAATCGTATAAATATTTTTTAAAAAGCATTTTTAAAAGCAATTTATGTAAAAATCAAGTATACTTCTGCAGAAATTTTCGCTAATTATTATTGCTTGCTTTTTACAGTCATTGAACAATCAATATGACGATATTAACCGCCATCTGATCGACATTACTGATATCCTTGAGAAATCTAGGACCCGATGCCAGTCACTGCAATCCGAATTGTCTTCTGTACAATCTGTCCTGGAAACCGTAAGTATATAAGACATTATTTTTATTCCATATTATTCTTTTTCTTCTTCCCATATAATCACATTTTTTTAACCCTTTCGTGAACCATTTATTTCTCTTTTGAATTTCTTGCAGTTTTTTATGTTTTATTAACAATTAAACAATAACATTTAAGGAAATATATCTTGTTTTTGCCGAATTTTAGGTTTACATTTAAATCTTAGGGGTAGGAAGAATGCTTCTTAAGGAACCATTCACCGTCATAAAAAAAATTCAATTTAATGGTGATTATTTGCCATGAAAAATGAGAAGCATGTTGCAATGCACTTTACATTCTGCACACACATAAGGGTCTCTTTCCTCGTCCCATTCTCATAATTTCTTACATCATCTATAGTTGGAAACCATTTTTGGTATATGATTTCCTACACTGCTTGGAAGCTAGCAGGACGTCCTTTTCTTCTTCTTGAGGAATATCAGTCAGCTGACGAGCTAATGCAATACGGAATGTTAGCTGGTCTAAACTTCTGTTTCTTCTGTTCACTTGTCACAATATGAAACTATTTATGATGGCAATGTCAATAGGAAAATAAAAGATTAGTATGGGAATTAGTTTTCCAACGTTATAATAGCAAGGCCAATATATTATCTCTTTCTCTGGCGGCAGGGGGTATTTAAATCCTCCCAAGTCTGGCAGGCAAGTTAACAATTAAATGGCTGAAACACATGCATTAAAATAAAATATTCCTGTAACTGTGCAATTGTTAGTTAAGAGCGTATTGAATTAATCAATGAATTAATTATTAATTAATTCTTATCAATGATTTAATTAAGTAATAATTAATTAATTGTTGGTAAATTAATTAATTAAATAATTAATTAAAGTTAAAATTAATAAATTAATTAATATATAATTAAATAATATTAATTAAATTATTTATAATAATAATAATAATTTATTACTTTTTGTTAAAATTAATTAATTAATTATTAAATAAAAAAATCCTGTAACTGTGCAATTGTTATTTAAGAGCTTGATTAATTAATTATTAAAATAAAAAATTCCTATAACTGTGTAATTGTTGGCTAAGAGCTCAAATAATTAATTATTAGTTAATTGTTAGTTAGTTAGTTGGAGCGAACAGGGCGAACCAACCTGAATGTTGGCGCACGTCAAAGCGTGAAAACACGCCGTTGCCAGGTAAGAGTTGGATTTGTCTCGGCGGTGTGTTATCGCGCCTACGCCAGGGAAAGAGATATAATGGATTTTGCGTTTCCCACAGGTATATTTTGTAAGATCATGCATGTGGGAAGTAATCTTCCCAAGACCCACGAAAGGGTTAATAAATAGGTTATCAATCACCATTTGAATCTTATTTAAGAGTTAATTTAGTACAAATATCAATTTCACGAATTTAAAATGCAAAAATGTATTCTAATATAGTGGGACAAGGGTGAAAAGCAAATTTGGGGAGTTACATTAATAGTCTTTCGAATAGAAATTTGTTTTGAAAATCAGCATTTTAAGGACTTCTCAAAAATGTTTAAAAAAATCTCTATTGTAATGTATTTACAATTAAATATATATAATAAATTTAACAATGGACTAAAGTTTTATTTCTAAACTTTCAGAAAACGCACAGAATCTAAAAGATGAGCTAATCACATCATTGTCTATATGTGAGTGTCTACTTATTTTGTGAAGTAAGTATTTCTCGATTTTATATATTTTAATGCAAAAATGAAGCTATAAATATTGGCTAAACCCTAATTACATGTCAACTAATTAATCTTCAGCAGTTTTCAATAGATTTTCTTAAAAAAAGTATTAATAATCAATATTTTATTTGTAAACAAAATTGGAAAATATTTCACTACCACAAAAATGGTTTGGTAATGTCTTAATATTGTTCACTAGATGCACAAAATAATCTTTTTTTTGCAATTAAAATTTAGAAAAATTTGTTATATATATATATATTACTTGTCACACTGAAAGTTTATGCATTTCAAAATAAAGATGTCACATTATTTGTCACTTGAAATTAAGAAGCCTCAGGATATTAAGGATTAAATACTGATCCTTAATGTAAGGATTAATCCTTAATATAAGGATAAATCCTTATAATAAGGATTAAATTAAGAATTGTTTAGTAAAATCTTTATATTTTTAATAAAAATGAATATCGATTTAAAATTAATCTACTATTAATTGAATAAAAAATAATTTTTTATAAAGTTCTGTGCATTTTATTGCAGTAAATTTATGCTAGTATAACTGCCTGAGAAATAAGGCAATAGCAAGTAAGAGTTTCTATTTTCGTAAAAACGAATGAATATTGTGTATTACAATGCATTTTTTATTGTAACACTTCCGCAAAAACTTCTATTTTCTAAAAGTAGAAAAAGTCTACACCTATCACAATATGTAACAGTTCTTTACTTTTCAAGAATCAATTTATACATGTTACAAACCTTTTTCTTTGATTTGAAATTTCTTTTTGGTAATTAAATAATGCAAAATAAACACCATTTATGCATGTTTTTATTTCTTTCTACATTAAAAATAATTTTTTTATGAAAATATTTAATGGAAATACACACACATACACTTTGTTATCTTATTTCTAATCGAATAACTATCTTACACATTTATTACGCGTAAGCGCATGGTAAAACTAAGCAAAAAAAAAAAAAAAACTTAGCATGAATCCGATAAAACAGAATATTCTGGATTAAATTATATGGTGAAGGCGTGTGTGTCTGAGAAAAATGCTGAGCTGTTAATTCTAACCTATTGCTTTTTTTTTCTTTTCTTTTTTTCATAAAAACTATGTTATCCACTTTTTTTGCCTTTAGAAAAAGCAATATTTTGATAATTTCAGTAACTGTTTTTTTTTCTCTGCAGGTAGACGCATGCGTTGTCTTTGATGTTTAGCTATCATGTCACATTTGAAAAAAATATGCGAACTGAAGCTAGAATGCATTATATGTGATCTAAAGCTACAAAACTGCCACTAAACATCTCAAATCTAGAGCATATGTGGTGTTTATATTTTGTTTTCATTCGTGGCAAAGTTTTACTAATCCCCAGTTGTTGAAAATTTCAATAAATGTTTTCTGTTTGTGGTTGCTTGAACTATTATTCTCTATGATAAAAATATAAGATGGTGGAATACTGTACACACTAAACATCTGAAGATGTATGTATGAAAACACAATATTTACAATTAGTATTTTTATTTTATAATACTTACTGCACTATAACACACACAGTTAAGACCACCTCGCCCAGAAACAACATGCGAATTATAAATATAGGAGGAAAAAAGGAAGAAAAGGTGGTATGTCATTTTAGAGATTTCTTCTTTCGAGAATTGTACAATATAAATAAAAAAAATCTTCTAACATTTCGAATCAAAATTAATTCAGTATTTATGTATGAAATGGCATTAATAAAAAAAAATACGGTACTTGATAAACGAGGCTTAAACGAAGCCTACATTTTTATTTTTGAAAGCAACAACATAAAAACGATTATATTTAATTAAATGAATCTATTATGACAAATTTACTAGTTGAAAATTTAAGGAATTAAATTTAATTTGAGCAATTAAAACTTTTAAATGGGTTTATTACAATTTTAACTAACTACTTTCAACGTACAAGTATATATTCTAGTAATGGTGGTTAACGCGCCATTCACAATCAAATTATATAACGACTCAGGAAATTGATTGCTCAAAATTTCTCAAAAAGGACAGGAGTTTATTTTTAAAAAATGCGTTCCAGCAAGTAGAATAAACAATAATGCAAGCGTTCAATGATTAATGTAATACTGAATACATAATAGTCACTGGACATTGTTTGATTAAATGACATTTTTGTTGCATTGTCGCAAAAATGAAGCAATCATTTTTAAAGTAGCTTGGTGACATATAAATAAAATCAAATGGTCTTGTTGTTTTGTTTAAAAATCGGTTATTTATAGCTTTATCACAATTTAAATATTAAAAAATAAGTGAAGAACAAGAACATACGTATAATTTTTATAACAACTATGTAAATAAGTATCAAAAAGAAAAAAATAGTGCTTGCCTAATATTTTTTATTGTTAAGCATTATGCTTTACCACTGGTGAATTGTAAACCTTCCTCCATCGAAATATTATAAATAATACAATAATGCATATCAATAATTAAATTTTAATGTTTCACTTTATTATTAGTGTATGCAATGAAGTAGTATCTTATTATTAGTTTAAAATTGTGTATTCTTATAAGTTACCCATTTGTATTGTTAGATATCTAAAATGAAACTCCCAAAATGCATAAATGAAACAAAACAAAATGCATACGGTTTCATAATTTCGCTAGCCCCAAATAAGATTTCCTCAACTGAATTATAAACCTGCTACAACTTTCCGATATGGCTAACAATAAACAGTGAAAGACTAATAGGTACTTAGACTGAAACTTATAAAATTCTATTGATGTATTAGAATATAAATATACAGCTAATGATTATGCAAGCAACTAAAGTGAGTTCTTTCATCATACGTGACTAATTCTTTAAATTACGTTTCAGTTGATATCTCAACACATCTATTACATAATCTTAAAGTTGTGGGTAAAAAAAAAATTATGGAGATATAGAATGATGAAAAGAGATATTTAACATCAAAAACTAATAGCAATAAATTCATTATTACAATTTTTCTCTTCGTCATAACTGATAAATGTATTAAAAAAACACAATTTTCTATCTTCCGGTATTCAAAATAGTAGGAATCTATCTCATTGCCTAAATAAATTGTACAGTCCGGATCATAAGATATCATCACTAATCCAGTATTGTGTGAATAAAATGAAACCAATTTAATTCATGAATCTCAAGTTTATGAAGGTATATTGAAAACAAGTAAAGGGAATTTTTATACGTCAGCATTTGAATTCATCGAAAAATGTCATATTTCACGGCTTAAGAGACTGCGGTTTTCAGACACTCTGAACTAGATATCCACCACATCGTCCATTACTTCCATAAACTTCACCATAGAAGATAAAGACAGCTTAGTAACAGCAAATCCTCTTCAATTTTCCATGTAATACAATTGAGAATAGAAAAACCCTTTTGAACATGCGTGACGTACTCCGGGGTGTGCTACCTATCTTATCAAACCTGGAATTCATATGCAGTTGAACTAAGATTCTATTGTATAACTCATTTTTTACCTTTTTCTACAAATGATCCAGCAATACTTATCACTAGGATGAACAGACCAAAAAATCCGCATGTCCTTTTTATCGATATTTTTGGTGATCAGCTTCATTATTCATTACTTTATTTAAGGCTACCTTTTTTAATTTCTTCATTGTAATAAGCCAAGCTATCGCGACCACTTGTTCCTGTGAATTGAAGAACATTTCAATAAGTGCCAACGGTAGTTTCAGGGTCGTAAATTCCATAAAAGAATTATAATTTATTATTGGCTTTTCATGATTAAAATTTAGGATTGTAATATTAATTTTATGGTCCTTTCCTTTTCACAATTTCTCCAGGAAAATCATCGGAAATAGCCTGAATTCAATGATGAAATTTTTGCAAATTTATGAATGAAAGTTAAAGATAAAATATATTAAGCTAATTTTATCTCTCTTTAAGCATTAATATAAAATCAATCGTACTTAACTACATGTCCATTAATATAGTTTCCTTCAGTAAAGAAAAATTTAAAAATATTAACATTTTTTTTCTCCAGAATTAAGCACATAATTGAAGATTTCATTAACCTTTCAACAACTTTTCCAATTGCATAGGAACAAACAATTAATCAAACCAGTTGAAAATAGTACGTAAAATTAGAAACAAGTAATATAAAAAAATTTTGAAGTCAATTCCTACATAAATCAACAAAGAAATTTTTTTATTTTAGTTACTTTTCCCAACTAATTACAAATGATATAAATATGTATGTACATATGACAGAATCACAATATTAAGTGGCAATTAATTTTTATTTATTATCATTAAAGTATAGTTTTGTCATCCAAAACAACTGTGTATATAAAAATTTCAGTTCAAATAAATGCTTTAAAACGTGAGCAAAAAAAAAAAAAAAAAATCTCTTAAAGTATTTTGATCCAAGTCGTTAAAAATGAAGCCAACGTGACTGTATCTGTAATTCTTTAAATAATTAGTTTCAGTCAATTAATTTTAATTAATTATAATTAAATTATCGTATTGCCATCCAAAATAATCCTGTATATAAAATGTCAATTCAATTGAGCGCTTTAAAATGTATTTTATTACCGCCCATCCGGTATAGTGGTTAGTGACGTTGACTGCGGTGCCGTAGGGCCTGGATTGGAATCCCGGAGAAGGCATGGATGTTTCTGTGGTAATCCTTCTTTCCTTTGTGATGTGTGCTTCATGCTTACTTCTATGTAAGCCGGAATGCGAAACACATTTTCAGGCAGAAAAATGTTTCAATTTTCACGAAAATTTACATCATAATTCATGCGTCTGTTTATAATATTAAGGTGACCAATAGTCCTCTTTTAGGGAGGACAGTTCTTCTTTTATAGGTTCTGTCCTTTCTCGAAAAGTGTCCTCCTTTTCAATATTTTAAAACTAGTCTGTTAATCTCTGTTTTAAGGGATGCCAGGTCGAACTGTTACGCGTCATGTGCCAGTACAGTATGAATTATCAGAGATATTAATGTATTTTATATATAATCATGCTTCTATTTTCCAGAAAACGATTCAAAAGATTGATGGTGAATATATTTCAGCTACAGAAGTTTGTATTATTTTGAACGATTTTGTCCTTCAATTAAAATCACGATTTAAAAAAAAAATATCCCTTTAATGATAAAAAGAAAATTGTCAAACTTAGAAGAATCAAATCCAGGCCTATCGGAAGAGTTTACCAACGAAGTGCAAAATTTTTACCAAACATGTTTCCAAAATGTCGAAAAAAGATCTGAAACAAATATCACAGGGAATAACAGTTTTCAAAAATGTTTTTTCACTTCATCGCAAGTAAATTGGGCAGATATTGAAAATTGCGTTGAGTTTTTGTCGAAGGAAATGCCTGATATTAAATTTGATGATAATTGTCTGTTTAAATAAATTAGGAGACAGGACGTATATTTAAGTTCTAATATATAAATTAGAGCAATGGGAAAATCAACATGTTGAAATTGATAAAGGATGGGATTTCGCCATTTCAAAAATGAAGCAGTTGGAAGAGTTTTTCCAATAGGTAATGATTTTTGGACGAGAAATCAAAATTGAATGTTGATACTTTAATTGTAGCACTTACCGTAAAAACCGGCGTATAACGCGCATCTATACTTTTGAGCGGCAATTTTATTATTCTTAGGTATATTCGCCGTATAACGCGCACCTCCTTTTTTTTTTTTACGAAGAAACCTGAAATGTTCGTGCTCAATGTTCTTATGTTTTAAAGTAATTTTTTCGAGGTAGTAATCCAAGCTTTAGTAAAAAATAGTATACTTCTAGAACTACAACCCTTTAAGTTCATACGGAATGTCATTTCTTTTAAATAAACATTATTTTGATCTATATAGAAGTCTAATTTTTTTCTATGTTCATCTTTTTTTGCTTTTAAAGCTCTCATTTTCATACCCGGCGTATAACGCGCAAACTTAAATTTAGATCTTATTTTTTGTGTTCGAAGTGTGCGTTATATGCTAGATTTTACGGTACGTAAAGCTCAATATGAAAGATATTTCTTGTTCCGAAATTTCCAATGTATTAGAAAATGATATATTGATAAAAAAATTCATTCAATGGAAAAATACTCATTTAAGTAAATAATTAAAAGCGATGTAAGCTTAATTATACATATAATGTTTCATATATTTACTTTGATAGTTTTTCTAAAATTTTTCGTCCGCCAATTTCATTGTAAAAAAATTGATCACCTATTATAGCATTTTTAAAACTTCAAAACATTCAATAAATGCTATTTTTTCCCTTTTAACATGTAAAGGGATAACTCATTTAGCATTGCGATGTAGGAGAAAAACTGCGAATCACCTTTTATACCAAAACAAAAAAAAGTAAACTCAGGTAAAAATTAGTAGTACGATAAAATATGCTACAGGATATTCTACATGATAGATAAGCCAGAATATAATATTAATGTTGGAATATTTTTTATCTGAAAAAAGTATCCCAAATTCTGATCCTATTCTTCAACATAACGCTATTAATTTTACAATTACATTATTTTCTTAAATGCATAGCTGTATATTTTTTAAAATAGCGAAATTTTTCATCTGTCAAATACTATTTTGTGTCGAACATTCAAATTAGCTACTAATAGTGGTGTGCATTAAAATAATCAAATTAAAACTTATCTAAAATGTATTCAGAATAAAACATGAAATATGTATAGTTAAAATACATTCTCAGCAAGGGCCTAAAAGAAATTTTTCCTTCACCTAAAAACACCAAAATTTGAAATAATAAACGTTTTTAAAGTATTTAATTACACATTAAAACACATCCGGAAACTATTACTGATTATTAAAAAAAATCTTAATAATATTCAATAACAATTGTTACTAAGACAAAAAATAAACTTCGAGAAATAAAGCCTACCTCCAAGAACATCCAAGTACTTCAACTACCATAGAATCGATACCGGTCTAAGGGAACCTTTTTTTCACCTCTCAATCCGGCAACTCGATACAAAATATACTTCTTATCTTTCCTGCTAACCAGAATATACATGCATTGAACTTCAAAATGTAATTACGTAAGCTACTGGGGAAGACTCCAGGAAATGTCAGAAATACCGATCACATCTCACTCTTTTACTTTTTCTTGTTTTTTCTTCGCTGTTACGAGGGAGCGATAGAATAAACGTCCTTGAAAAGTCGTCTCTGATTTCTAGATTTGGAAAGAAAAAAAAAAACATATTTTTCTGAAGCGTATTCCCTTCCGCGTAGACAGCGGACTCGGCGATTCCCATCCCTTCTTCACACTTCTGATTACGAAGAAACAGTTGATGACAAAATATTTATGCTTTGTCTTACTTATTATTTGAAAATATTATTAAATTGCTTCATCAGTTTGAGAACTCAGATATACGTAACTAAGTTTATGAAATGCGATGAAAATATTTACTGCCTTTTTTCAGTAAATGTGCTGAATACGCGTTTTGATATGTTGTGATTTTCGCTTCGTATCCCGCACAAACTTGTTGTGACAATTTTTTGATTTACTAACATAATGTCAAAGTTGAGATAGAGAATATATATGGAACAGTAAAAACGAAAAAAAAAAAGCAAAATAAAAGATTTAAAACACGATCAATTCTGTTTTTACTCGAATTTCTTTTACACGATGCTTCAGAAATAACATTGTTGAATTTTACACATTATAGTAACAGATTAAAGAAGAGCAGGTTTCACATTGAATATATCACAATTCATTTGACAGAAATTACTCTTCACATATAGCAATCTATCATCAAAAATATTCAATTTTTGAAGATGAGCTGGGCAGATAATAATTATTACAAATACGATCGTAATTTCTACCGAATATTACATTTACCCTTTAAACGAAGGTAGTCAAACTCAATTAAGAGGACCGGAATGCATTTTTAACATTGAACATTTATTTTCACTAGACAGTCACAAACAAAAAGCATTCACACAGAAGATATAACTCTTTGGAAGAAATAATTCTGCGCGCTGTGTTCTGAATTATATCCTAGAAACTGTTATACTTAATTCTACTCTTCTATGAGCTATGTCCATAAAACTATTTTCTTTCCCATCAAGCACTGCACCGTTGTCTAGATATAAATAAATAAAACACTTTGGAGATTTTGGGTATCCGAATAAAATAAAATGTGAGTTACATTTAACCTTCACCTGAAGGCATTATTTCTGATCGAAACCCCTTTTTTTTAATTTGATAGCACCAAACGAGCAGCATGCGTCTATCATTGTCTTGCCGAAAAGTAGTGTCTCCAAGAACTTGAAGATAACATGGATCTTTTGACGCATTCCAAAACATGTTACTTTAACTTTCTAGGCCAGGAGTGAACATTAAGTCGATCGCGATCGACATGTGGACAGCCTAGATATTTTGGGGTGACCGCTGAAGATTAGCAGTTTGTAACTATATATCGGAATATTTAAGATTATAGCTGACAGTATGCAGACTAAGTCTTTTTCTGGCTATAACTACGGAAATTTTCAGATGGAAATGTTTTATTTTTTAATGCATTTTGATTTTATTGATAATATATAAATGCATTATTTGTGCTATTATTACATACGGTGGTGCACACAAGGAGAGGTCCTCGGTCCAGACCCCCCCCCCCCCTCCCCAAAGCCCTTGATTCTTTTCTCAATTGATTATAATCCTATGTATATAGTACGTAATATTTAATTAAATCTTTGCTAAATGATAATTTTTTACTGTTTTTTGTTCCCGAAAATTGAAAGATTCAAAAGAATATGTTGGATGGCATATTAGAGCATTGTACGAGTATAGTGGACTTTCGACCCTGGACCCTTTTCCCAACGAAAAATTCCTGTGTGCGCTACTGATTATATATTATTATTATGTTTGCATCTTGTGTTTTCAATTAATGTTACTGGGTGGACCACAACACACCTTGAAAAAGGTAGAAGTAGCCCGTACCGTAGAAAAGTCTGCCCACCTCGGCTCTAGGCCTTAACAAACTGTTCAAAGTGCTGCTTTTGCGATCAAGAGGTGATCGGTATAAGTACTAATGTTATCTGATACCACCATTCAGGTGCTGATCTGGTTTGACGATGTTGAATGCATGCCTTCCTTCTTCTCCTTTGTGCCTCCATTAAAGGATAAGTCCAATAAAATAGTAACTAATAAATGTGCGTGACTCACAATCTCACAAACCGACTCGACCAACAGACGTCTTTTGCCTATATGATCGTGTATGGTGATAGGCCTAAACCTACACACGCGCGGTGGATATGACATTATATATATTGCATTTTTGCCATTGTTGACAGTTGACGTAACGCCCAGTGTCCGGGAATAACATCTGACGATTAAAACTATTCGGATCATGTGGCAGTGTCGAGAACAAGTTGAGACTCCCTATCCAAGCAGAGGCTCAGTTGGCCCCTACCATTCAACGCCCCTGATTTTCTCTTGCGGTTGGCGGGCTCTGAGTTCTTACATATGATCCTCCTAATTCCTTTTCCATTCCATATTCTCACAGCAGTTACAGAATTGTAACCAACGTGAAAAATAATACATGAAACGACAAACTGCAGTACACATGCTGATAAAAATTGTTTCTTCTTACACAGGGGGCAACAAAATTTAAACAAATAACGAACGTTCGTGAATGCGACTTCCATATAAACCTCACTATACAATTTTCTATTTTTTAAATATAAATGGCATTATTCTTATGATCAAATGTGTGTGCTTTGAAATACTAAATATTTCCTTATCCTTACCTTTATACCGTTATACCTTTCATTCAAATTTATTGCTTGTTGCGTGTTGACTTCATAAAGTAGCGATTTTAATGTGTGGCCAGCAGTGTATTTTATAAGCTTTCCACAAAATACATTCGTACCGTGTTTGTGATATTATCTGTACATGGTCCAACTTTAATTTTTTTTTATAATTTAGAGAAAATAAAGATGTCATTTAAGATTAAGAAGCCCAAAGTTTAATTTTTTCAATGATTTCTTTTTGTCTCCATAATTGTTTTAATTCACCAAAATATTTAATATCAGTTTATTTATTTTTTTTTTATCAATGTGTTGCAATTTAATATGAGGTTTGGTTTCAAAATAAATATTTATTATGATGTTTTAAAATTATTCAGTTAATTTTCAACTAATGGTTTCGATTTAATAATTAAGTTCGTAATTATATTCAATCTAAATTGTTCCATTATGACTATTATAATTCCCAAATTCTTTGTTATAATATCACTTTAATTCTTCTAACTTTTTATTACAATAAACAGAAATAAAATTTCATTGATCATATATACAAAGATCCATTCACTCATTTATAACTAAAGATTATTTTTAGAAAATTTAAGGGATTGAAAATTGTAGTTCACTGATTTGCTACTTTTTTAAATAAATTAACCATCTAAAAATAAAATTAATATGGCAGAAACAGGATGTTTTCTTGTTAACGATTTGTCATGAAAAGTGATGGAATATTATTGTTGTTTATTGTACAATAAATCTAGTACCTAACCTTTAAGGCAGTGTTTCCCAACATTTTTATCTCCGCGAACCGGTGCTAAGGTTGTCTCTTTTGCATAGTGAAAGCTTAATGCCCCTTCTTGAGTTTTACTCCTCGTTAAAGTGTGCTAGTCACTACTTGCTGGGCACCGAGTTAATTGCTGTTATAAATGTTCATTAGATTTCTGTGTGATTTCTTACAAGACAAGTGATAAAGTTGAACAAAGATACTGCATCAAGTTTTCATCAAGCACTTTGTACCCAAAGCAATTCGTACAATTCAGTTGGTGTTTGGAAAACTCTATGATATCAGGGAACACAAATGAAAGCGGGATTCAGCAGATTTAAAAATGACCAAACATCAAAAAAGAGTGGCCTGTGCTTTGAGAGACCACAAACCAATTGGAATGCAGCTGTTGTTGAGTAGGTAAAAACTTTGTTCAAAGGAGATCGTCGTTTGACCTTACGAGAGATATATGAAGAGTGGCGAATAGATAAGGCTTCTTCACATGAAATTTTGCGCTTTGAGTTCAACATGAGCAGAGTAGCTGCCAAAGTGTACCCAAGCTGCTGTCGACAGAAGAGAAAGAATCCCACCTTCTCGATGAAACTTGAAATTCCAGTCCTTCTCCAACAGTTTTACTCTCAAGACTTGCATCCTAGAGACTCTTCTGCTTGCTTCCTAAATTGAAAATACCATTGAAAAGAACACGTTTTGAGAGAGGGAAGAGATAATGCAGAAAATAACGTTGAACACCTTTACAAAAGATGCGTTTTCATCAATGGAAGGATAATCAGTGCTTGTCAGACTTTCAATATTTGCGATCCAAAATTCAATCATAACTTTCATCACCCCCCCCCTGACGTACAATAACACTGTATTGAATTCAATAATACTATACTTTGATGCTAAAATTTCAATACGACTTTGACCTCTTAAGGGCCACCGACGTATATAAACGACTCCCTCAACCAAAGCGTTAATTGCCCCGAACGTATAAATACGTCTTTCTGAAGTATGATCTTCTCTGTGTATTGAACCCATAAAATTATTGCGAAGGCTTTGGAATGCAATAAAAGGACCTTGGCAGTGTATGTTTGCGAAGGAATTTCTTATACTTCAGAGAAGGTTTTTCCTTATTTATTCCCTTTCATCCTCCCCAATACATCACATACGCTAGCCTACTAGCGCGAATCACGCAACTTTATGCCGGCAGTTAAGGGATTAATTACAAACTGTGCAAATTATCAAGAGAGATAACTGTTAATTTTTGTAAATTTTTATATATGATAAGCCCATAGGGTCACTGGTAATATTAAACGTGTTCTTAACTTTGTATTGTTAAACTAATTATAAAATACATTGTGTGCAGTACTAATACATTTATAAATGCATTATATCAGTGCAGATGTGTATTTTATATTTTATTATGCCAGAATGTATTTTGTTTGTTTACTGTGAGTAAATTGATAATTTTTTAAAATAATCTTTTGTTTTCGACTTTTCAATAAGCTCGCGCCCCCTTGTAGAGTTATCACGCCCCAAAGTTTGAGAAACGCTGGGCAAGGTGTGTGAAGACGCAAGATGCCTACTTTGAAAGAGCTTAGGGTCTCAATTCCGTCACGTAAGTAATATGTTTTGCCCACTCTAGTTCGGATATTTTTAGACAGATCTCGTGTATATCTATGCATACAGTCTCACACATCTCTACTTAACAAAGCCGCTAAATCCCGAAAAAAATGTTTGTTATATGAAAAATTCGTTAAACAGAAATTAATCCTTCTATATGTTCTTGTTATTTGTTCCAGCAAAGTAAAGGTTCGTAAAAGGAAGGTTTGACTGTATATATTCAGGGTGATTATAATTAAAGTTCCATTTTCAAAATTCTGTAAAAACACTACTGCTCAGAGTGACTTCAAATTTGAACTGAATGTACTTGAAGAAGGAGTAAATAGTATGGCATAAGAGAAAAAAATTCATCGACATTCGAATTATTGGTTTTTATGCGGTTTTTTGGTCGAAGAACAATTAAAAACCGATTTTCCCCATCCAATGCGGTACCACCTTGCTGTGCTGATGGGATTTTCACTAACAGTGCAACAACTGTTGAATGACTTTGAAGTCACTTTTTCCGTCAAAAAACCGATACAATGATGCAAATTGAACAGTCCAGTTGATTTTATAAGCAAATTATGCCAAAGTCGTCGTTACTCGTATTAAAATGCCACTTGTAGCAAAATACACTTTCGTTACAGCACTGTCAACTGATACACATCGGAACTTTTATCTTATGCCATCAAGAAAGACCTAAATAAATATCTCGGGGAATTTAAATCAAGATTTCGTTATGACAGTTCGTAATGCTTTACCTTTCTCAAGTGACATGGACGACACCAATGCTGGAAATAAGAAAAGTAAGGTATAATCTTAGCTGTTCTTGTGCTCAAAACTGTGGACACAAAATTGCTTAGATCTATGTCTATAGTCTTAATGTAACATTTCTAGTTAAATTTAACTTCATTCGTTATATTAATTCCGGTCAATGTGTATCAAATAAATTTTCCACATTAGCGCTAGAAAATAATTCTTGATATAATCACGAATAGGAAGAGATTGAAACTTCTAACATAAGTAGTTTAACCTAAACGAATGTAAATAAAGTAGTTTGAGTGATAGAATCTGAGAGTTTTTATCTCACAAGGTCAAATTATTTTATCTATATGCATTGACAGCCGCAATCAAAATACATTAGTAAGGTATTTCCACACAAAAAAAAAACATTGCTTTATCTATATGGTATGATGGCTTACAATGAAAAGATATTGGCAAGATGTACCGGGAAAGAATTTTTATTATTTTTCAAGTACAAGCTACGTATTATAGTTTCAAAGTTCTTTATCTATTTATCAGTTTTAAGCATGGTATATAATACCTATTTAAATGGTCCAACTAAATAGTAAGTAGGAAAAATAAAAAAAGGAGATTTTTAATTTAATATCTCTTAAGTTAAATTCATAAAAAATATAAATTATTAAATTAATTAAAGAAACTTTGCCAAAAGATTTTAGCAAAAAAAAAAATTTTTTTAATGATTTCAAGAATGGAAATCATTAAACATTTTTCATTTTTTTATTCATTGCACGAAATAGTTGGATATATGACCATTCAATGATTTTTAACTCGCTTTTATAAGTTTCTCTTGTATGGAACGGAATTTTTGAACTCGATTTTTAACCACTTTAAAAGGTCAAATTAATTCGTAATTTTGCACACTTGTCAAGGATCGATGACAATACAATAATTTTATGATTTTGTCCCGTTGTCCTGATCAGGATCATCAGAAATAATGATTTCCAGATTTGGTTACTAATTCCATGTATCACTTCCAGATTTGGTGACTAAAAGATTAAGGTGTAACTCTAAAAGTTAATACGCTTGTGGTTAATATGATTGAAACAAAAGAAAAGTGTTCTTTATGTGAGAAAGGGGAGGGCGGATGCGTTAGCAATTACTTACCATAAAAAACAATTGTCTAGTTTTTCTGAAAATAGAAATAAATAAATTATAGTTTTAAAAAAAGTAAAAAACACGCTTTTATAGTCAATCAAGCTAAAAAGTTAAAAAATAATTCTTAATATAAGAATAAAATCATTAAAGAGAAAGTTAATGTCACTGGGGTAAAAGCGTGGGGGGTGCTCTATATTAATTGTTATAATTTCTTACTAGTTCTATTCCGATATGCTGAGTTAGTGCACAAATGTAGTACAAAGCACTCCACGCTTTTACTCCAGTGACATTAACTTTCTCGTTAATCATTTTATTCTTGTATTAAGAATTATTTTTTTACTTTTTAGTTCGATTCACTATAAAAGCGTGTTTTTTAGTTTTTTTAAAACTATAATTTATTTTACATTTTTTAGTTCGATCCACAATAAAAGCATGTTTTTTTAGTTTTTCAAACTATCATTTACTTATTGTTGAATTTATTCTTGAGTTTGATATTTGGAGTCGGGGGGGGGGGATTATGTAGCTGCTGGAATTAGTCTTGCTCTTCAATGGATATTAATTAATGGGTCTGAAGTGTATTTATTCTCTCCGTTTGTGGGGCCTCGGATGAGTCCCGTATCGTTATATTTCACAAAGATTCCTCTCTATAGATACAAAAAATTTTAATGTACCATGTTTTTATAACGGACTAAAAAGTATAAAATTCCTTTTTTTTTTTTTTTTTCTTCTTTTTTCACATTTTCATGCATTGTCATCCACTTCTGAGCTATGGTCCAAATTTCAAGTCCCTAGCTCATCGAGAAGTCAGTTTAAAATCAATTACAAAATTCCACCCGGGCAGACATACAAGAAAGCGAGAGAATAAACACATGGTAATATTAAGTGTCAATCGTTTTACCACCTTTTAAACGTATTGCTATAATATTAATTCGTATCACCATCACTTCTAAACGTATTGCTTTATAAAAATAAAAAATATTTAGCAGTTACAACATAATTTTTTTTTTCACATGCACGAATCTTTTTTTTTAAATTTCCATTTTCAGAAAAACTAGACAATTGTTTATATTATGGTAAGAAATAGCTGACGCACCTAACCTGCCCTTTCTCACCTAAAGAGAGGGAACACTTTTTTGTCTGTTTTATTTCTTTTAACCGCAAGTGCATTCTTTTTTGGGGTTGCACCTTAATCTTTGAGTCGCTAAATTTGGAATTAGTCACCAAATCTGGAAATGACATATGGAATTAGTCGCCAAATCTGAAAATGATACATGCAATAAATTGCCAAATCTGGAAGTGGTATATGAAATTAATCGCCAAATCAAGATATCGTTATTCCAGATGTCCTGATCAGGACAATGGAACAAAATTATGAAATTATTGTATTGTCATCGGTCCTTGACAAGTGTGCAAAATTTCGAATTAATCTGACTTTTTAAAGTGGGTAAAAATCGAGTTCCAGGATTCCGTTACATGCAAGTGAAACTTATAAAAGCGTGTTAAAAAAAAGACTCATGCATGTGAAAAAAAAAATTATTATTTAACTGCTAAATATATTTTACTTTTATAAAGCAATACGTTTAGAAGTGATTATACGAATTGACATTATAGCAATTCGTTTAAAAGGTAAAAATAGGATTAACACTTAATATATCTTCTTAACAACTTTTATTAGTTTGACCTGTATCTCTAGAGACGGAATCTTTGGAATATAACGATACGGGACTCATCCGAGGCCTCACAAACGGAGAGAATAAATACCCTTCAGACCCGTTTATTTCTATCCATTGAAGAGCAAGACTAATTCCAGCAGCCACATGTGATTCCGGCTCTAAATATCAAACTCAAGGATAAATTCAACAAGGAATAAATGATAATTTAAAAAACTAAAAAAAACACTCTTTTAATGCAGATCGAATTAAAAAATGAAAAACAAATGATAGTTTAATAAAAACTAAAAAAACCGCATTTATAGTGAATTGAACTAAAAAGTAAAAAAATTATTTTCTTAATATAAGAATAAAATATAATTAAAGAGAAAATTAATGTCATTGCGGAAAAAGCGTGGTGTGCTTTGTACTACATTTTTACACCAACTCAGCATTTCGTAATAGAACTAGTAAGGAATTATAACAGTTGATGTAGAGCACCCATCGCTTTTTCCCCAATGACATTAATTTTCTCATTAATCATATTTTATTCTTATATTAAGAATTATTTTTTTTACTTTTTAGTTCGATTCACTATAAAAGGGTACTTTTTAGTTTTTTTAAAACTGTATTTCCTAAATATCTACGGAACTATTGTGACGGATCTATACGCGTCCTTCCAATAACCCTCTGGGGAAATCTTTGGGCTATGAATGAAAACAACCCTTTCTGAAGAAGAAACCATGATATGTGCAGATTAGGTCTTTATATATAGTTTAGGTTTTCTTGATAGATAAATAGACAGAGAACAGAGGAGATTATGGTAAGTTACCTGGAGATTGAAATGCCAGGGAAGCTATCGCTAAGAAGGAATATCTACCGAGCAGGTATTAGTTATATTGATAACGCGTTCCAGCTTTAAATTGATAAAGAGATTTAAGTGACAATTGGTCACGTAGCTACAGTGTAAATCAAATATCAGAGTAAGGGATCAATTGATCAGAAATATTCCCCGAACTTGCGACTCTCGTAGCAAAACCCCTGTTCTTTTCTGGGAAACATCTCATTTTATCTGATTAATTGAATTTTGTCTGTGATAATTAGTGTGCTGAATAAATAATTAAAAAGTATTATGTCAAGTCGTCCTTCACTTCCTCTCAAAACCTTTAGCTGGGTCCGAGAATAGGACACTATTCATATAATTTATATGAATGGTAATATACGCTACATTTAGACTATTTTCTGTTTAATTCTTCTCAATGATAATAATAATAATTTTTGCAATGTGAAAGTTATTTGAAAGTAAATTGTCTATGTTAATTAAATTTTATACAGCTGAAATGAGAAAGGCAAATTTATTAAGGGATCCTATTTTTACCGACTGTATCTTTCAAACACGCCAAAATGTTGAATGCTGAATAAAGTCTTAAGCCCAGTTGAAAGAGAGAGCGATTTTTAGCCTCTGTTCTAATTAACAAATAAAAATAAATGAAATACAATGATTGAATTATGATTTTTTTACACAATAATTTGGATTCATTCAGAAGGTCGTATGTTAGGCACTGGCCGAGTGTCAAAATTCCTTCGGGGTCCTTTTTTAGATATGAGAATTCTGTTAGTGGGACTGTAGATAAACATGTTAGGGGCCCTGTAGTTTAGCGGCCCTGTAGTATAGGGGCCTCGTATAGTTGATACGGCGGTTGCTGCGCCCTTGCTAATAGGTTCAACACGATTTTACTGAAAGCTTTGGATTTCCCATTCCCGTGTTATAGACCATATAACTTATGTAATAATTATCTCAACAATTTCCCCAACGGATGCCATGTGAAATAGTTTGAATAGAAAGATAGTTAGATGACAATAGACCATAAAAAGCACTTCTGTCACTATTTTTAATGTCCCCACTAATACAAGATTACAAGACTTTTTTTTATCATCCAAATTGGAAATTTTATTTTCCATGATTTTCCAGAATTTATTTTTCACAATAAATTTGCAAAGTTTCTTGTTCAAGTAAATGTTATGAAAACCAGTTCAATCTAAGAAATTAAAAATTACCTTAACATTAAACAAATGAAATGAGCCAAATAGTCACAAAATACAATATAGTTGCCCCATTTCAATATAATATTTGGCTTTGCAAATAAATGAGCTGAAAGATTACAGAACTAACTACACGTGAAGCAAATTCCATAGATCAGATATTATTTAACATGAGTCTGCAATGTCGAATTTATCGACAACAAAAAATTGTTTAATGAACCATACGCTTGATAAAATGGAATTTACTTTCGTACGAATGGCAATATTACAAATTCGAACGTCACAATACCAAAATAGAAATGACTTGGATATTGAGTTATAATATTGCAACGTGATGAAGCAGCAATTTTTCGAGCGATTATCAAATCTATTTCTGGTGAAGCAAGTTAAAGTGAAAGAAATATGTATTACAGTTACTAACAACCAAACGTAAATATATTTGAGTGATATTATTTGATTTCAGCACAATCTATTTATGTTGTTTTATTACTTCTCACTTTGAGAGAAATTTAAATAAATACTTCTAAGTTAAGAAAAAATTGTATTTTATTTCAATGAAATACATGTTTCTGCTAATTCATACTAGCAGTTTTAATTAGAGGATTTGGAAATTGATATTTCTCTGATGTTTTTAAAAACGTCATTGGAATAGGTGACGATTGACGATTTAATTTGTAAAATGATTTAGCTTGTTTTATAGAGATGCTTCTTTTAACATAACTTCGGACGTTGATCAAAGAATCTACCTATTTATTGACGAAGACAAAAGCAAGCAGGATCACGATCACGAGCCGGTTTGTGCCTAAATTTTTGAGATTTGTGACTCGTGCGCATTCATTTGTTTTAAATTACCGTTTGAAAGAGTAATTGACAATGCATGCTATATACTGTCTACCTTTAAAGATCACAGGTAAGGCCTACTTTTACATGGAGGCCCAGAGCCGCAAAAATTTTAAGATTTCTCTGGGCCTAGGACTTCAAAGAGTCTTAAGACGTCCCTGAGTGTGATACATGACGAAAACAAACGAAAGATAATATGAAATAACTGACCACACTCTAATTACTTCGGTCAGTACCGTACCCAGAATCCTTTTTTCCCCCAGTTTTGCGAACCCCGTATGGAAAAAGAACATTCCATAATTTTCCATGAGCTCATTATTTGAAATTTGGTTTGATGTCTTTCAGTGACGTAGCTGTAGAAAAAGTCCAGAGACGTGTCAATTAAAGTTATAATAAATACAATAGGTTCGGGTTTTTTGAAAAGTAATAATGATTAACCTTAAGAATTTAGAGCCAAAAGTTATTAAAGAAAACGAAAAGTTGAATGAATTAAAATTTTTCATTTATATATGAAGGATTTATTTTGAGGAGAAAGATGTATAATAAAGGAAACAATCTTTATACATATCTTTTGAAATAGTAGTAGACCCAATAGCTAGCTACAGTTGCAAGATTCATAATCTTGGTACGATTCTTACAAAATAAGGGGTTTTCTTACTTAATAACTTAACAGGGCTTTTACAGTACTTACATGAATAGATAGTAAGGAACGAACTCAAATTTTGTTCTCATTTGAATGCTATTTAGAATTTCGAGTTCCTTCTCTAATAGCTTCCACGAAGCTCAAGAACAACATTTATTTAAAATCGATCTTATCACATGATTTACATTTCAATTATGTCAATAACAAAGCAGAAAACACACACAGTATTATCTATAGATCAGCTTAGATAGAATTTTGAAGGATCTCTTAAAGGTTAAAATGTATTAAAATTTTATTTAACGAACTTTGTATTCAATACCATAGCAACATGTCAGCATATATTATCACTCACCGCTTTTACTCGAGGTCAGCTCCACTTTTAAGTATAAAATTTGATTAATGTTCGACTCGAAGATCCCCTTATCACAAATAATATGCTTTGGAATTTTGAACTATGGGCAGATGACGAAGTTGACACGCAACGTGACTGGAAGAACTTCATGTTCCCAAGGATTTAGTGATCACTAACCCTGCTGCGTGATAAGTATTTAGAATTATCAGACATAAGCTGTTACCCATTGGTTAGGAGTTCGCTATTCAACCAACCAAATTACATTTGTATGTATCATTAGTTCATTTTCAATAGGAATATTGGTAACCACTGGTTTGGTATTGGTATAGTATTGGTAATGAACCACTAAGGCACTAACGATATGCCGGGGCTTTGGTTTCTAGTTGTCTAAAGATAAACGGGAAAAAGAAAAAGAAAAAATTGAATTTTAAAAAAATTGCAATAATTTGTTTTAATATACGTTGCCGAAATCGTTGCACGAGTCATTTGCTTACATATTTCCAATTAATAATGGGTCGTCTCAAGGAGCAACGTATCCTAGTGGTCATGACAACGAGCGTGTAGCCTACGATATTTTGATCAAGCTGAATGTTCAACACTTATATATTTTAAAGGCCATCAAGTTGAGGAAACGACACGTTTTGAGTTTTTAGGGGCTCAAGTTTATTTCCTGTTTAGGTTTGAAGGAGATTCGTTCACGGTTCCTTCCGTTCTGTAAGCACATAACTTACCTCTGAGCCAAAATGATTACTTCAGTCCGGAGACAGTTACTGGCTTATATAGATATCACCGCCGCACACTCCCTTACCAGTGAGTCGGTAGGCGAACGAACGATATCGTTGTTATGGTGAGTGTGTGAGTTGTTGCGTCATTAGGTTGTGATGGCTTGAAGGTTGCGTCATTCTGGATGTGACGGTTTGTGGGTTGCGTCATTTATGTGAGACGGCTTGTGACGCGCCACGACTGCTGCGTTTGTTTGAAGTTCCCAGGTTCACCAATGAAGGAGATTCGTTCTCGGTACCTTTCGTTCATTAAGCACATAACTTACCGCTGAATCAAAGTGATCACTTCAGTCCGGAGGCAGTTACTGACTTACATAGATATCACCGCCGCAGGATAAATTCTCTTTGTTCAAGTTAATCACTTTGACTGATAATTTCATAAATCCTCGAAAGAACTTTAACCTTTTAACTGTCATGCTCGAGATTATCCCGGGCACGGCACTAGTGCTCCAAAATGTCACACCCGAGTATTATATAAGGCGATTTTTTAGTGCATTTTATTGTTATACCTGAATACATATCTGGAGTAGTTTATGTCGGCCTCAGTTACAAAAAGGTCAAATCATAGCTTTAAAAAAAAATGGGATTTTGGCTACGAAGTGAAAAGATAAGAAGAATGTTTGTTTCATGAGCAGTATTCATACTTCCATAATAAGCTTGAAAAATAAAAAATAAATGAGAAAACTTAAGTCAAAGATTGCTTTTGATTACAATCTAACTATGGGGGATGTAGACCACTGTGATCAGGAAATATCCTTTCATCCGACAATCCAAAAACGCCAGAAAAAATATTATAAAAGATATTTTTTACATTTACTGGACAAGATACTCTGGAACTCATGTTTTGCTCTGTAAAAATGTTGTTGGGAACATATTACATTTTTGGAATTTCGAATCCAAGTTGTAGAATAGCTTTTACATAATATGATACGGCTTCTAGACAAAAGAATCCTGGCAGACCACCTACAGTAGATAACCCTCCCTTTCTAATTGATCGAAATTTTATGTCCCATATTTCTCTTGCTCCTGCGAAACGGCAGCCTACAAGATATTGCAAAGTTTGTTGTTCAAAAAAGGATGCAAATGTAAAAAAGATTAGGAAGGAAATACGATTCTGGTGTAATAATTGTGGGTTTGTGCTTGGTAAAATATTTCCAGTTATACCACACAAAACTGAAAAACTGAACTACTAATAAGTATTTATTTTTATTTTCAAAAATAATGTTCCACTAGAAGTGAACTTTACCACTACCACCCTGTAGAACAGCCACCTCAAGCGAATATGCAGTTGCTACAAAACCGTAAAAAAAATTTTTTTTATTAAAATATGTTTTTACTGAAATATATCTATTGATATATTACAACAAATTTCTACAAAAATATATTTATTGATATATTTTACCAATTTCTGCTAAATTATATCTACTGATATATTATAACCATTTTTTACTGAACTATATCTACGATCGGGAACCCAACAAAAATAGCTGGTACAGCTCTTCCGATATTAATCTCATTGATAAAATAAAGATATTTAGATTTAGCTTATCAAATCATTTATACTTCGCATACATATTTACATACTTACATACACTTGATTTACAATTCTACAAATCTTAAAAGGAAAATAAACATAAACTTCAATCATTGAATTTTTAGCATACGGCGTACCATTTCTGCAGAGTCAAAATCGAAATATAGTGAAATTTAATACTGTAGGAAGATGTTTCGTAAACTTGAAAGATAAGATTAAGGGCCAATAACTATAAAGTATCTGATTAAGATTTTAAAATTAGGACGTCACCCACTGACTGGAACTAGTTTCTTTATCAATTTGAAGAGGCAGGCATTCTTGTGCTCTGGAGAATTCTTTTTATTTTCAATTTTTTTGCAATGTAAAAACATTTTTTTTTAAATTTAAAGTCTGTTGATTGATCTGATAGACCGAAGACTGTTTATAAATGATTAACTTATCATTCGGTAATATTTCTAGCTCCAATTTTTAATTTTGATGGAATCGTAGATAACTAAATAATATAATTTTTTTCTTGGATGAGGAAATGAACTCGTTTTTAACTTTAATATATTATGCATTTGTTACTCTTAAAGTGTGAAAGCAGCCATTTTATGACCACATTACTTGGTTAACCTACAGATCACTTAATTTGCTCCGTTAAAGAGCAAAATCAACTATAAAATAAGATTTTACGCAATTGAACTCGATAATATGCATGGTAATATACTCTGAATTGTTAAAGAGCAAAACTTGGTACCACGAGGAATATAGTATGGTATTCGATTACCCTAAAATTGTGAATTTTTCCAAAAATTGACAATTTTTTATGATTTTGTTTTATAAACCATCTTATTAGCTTTATAAAAATACTAAGTTTATTATTTTCCGTTCACTAGAAGAAAAAAACTACAAATGTTTTAATTAAAGCAGATGACATTACTTTAAGCAAGATGTCATACTTTAAAACGTGTTTTACTCGAAATGTGTTTTTTTGAAAATTCTCCAGCTATTGCTGAAAAAGCTTTGAAAATAGTTAACTGAAACTTTTTTGTGTATGTTCTGCATAATAATAGACGTGTTTTAACCTTCAGATTTATTAATCACTGTTTTATTACAAAATTTACAGTCCTTATGTGAATATAATCACTGTTTTTTTAAGCAATTTCACATAATGATAAGATAAAGTGCTCTAGTTTTTGCAAAAATTAAAATATCTTCTATCCTGAAGGTCATTCCAAAAATGAATAACATAGCAACACATCAGAATTTAAAAATTGAAAATTTGTCTTTTGGTACATAATGGGCCACGTTTATGTTATTTTTTGTAAATTTTTACCAATTTGTTTCTATTTTAGTAATAATAATTTCTTTTTCACTTTTTAATTTTAGCATATTTTTCTTAAAATGTGTACTAAACATCTAAAAAAAAATCTCCACATCTCCATTTTTTTAAAAAAAAGTTGTCGCAAGTAGTCGGATACCTTAAAGCAATTATATGCAAGATCTCAATTTAGTGTTTGCATTGAGAAATTTTTAATGAAAAAAATGTACTTGAAAAAAAAATTTTCTTTTTTCACGTCAATCATTTATGAAACACACTTTTTGTACGGGTTAGAATTTCCATAAATGAGGCTTTCAAACTAAATGTACCACATATAATTGCGCTTATTGTAAAATTCAACCAGTATGAGAGAGAGAGAGAGAGAGAGAAAAAAAAAAGATCCCCAAAACCTATATTGCGTTAAAATAATTTTATCCACAAGCATTTTTTTTTTGTATTTTTTTTTTTGTAAATTCTCATTTTCGTTTCCGCAATTGAACTAATGCTTTTAAATATTTGAATTGATTTTTTACAAACTACTTTGTTCTTTGATTCTTTCTATGGGATTAGTCTGTTAAGTATATCGAGAAATAAACAATATTTTCAACTTTACAATCTTCTCATTATTACATAAATTGCGTATAACTTTTCAAGATAAAAGTATAGCAAGGTTTTTTTTAGTAGTAGTTCCTAATATACTTAGTTGTTTGTCTGAGGACAAATTTAAGCGTACGATTATATCTTGCTGTTCTCCGAGCAAAAATCTTATTTTCACTTTAATCAGAACCTTGTAGATCAGTGGCTCTTAAACTGTAATCCGCGGACCCCCAAGGATCCCCAGCGTCTTTCTCTAGGGGCCCATAAAGATCTCTCATTTATTGTTAAGATTTCCCTCTTTTACTGACACTGAAAGTCATCGTGAAAAAATTGAAAAATACCCCATCCTAATGTAGACTACTTAATTGTTCCCAAAGAAAAAGCTGTACTAGAACATGTATTTCAATCAAGAATATTCTTCAAGCAGTGCGTTCTTGTCTGATGACCGTTTATAGGGACTGACCTGGTAACCCCCTGGTAATTGTGATGCCGTTCCTCACAGATCAGCGTTACCGCGATATATTTGTTACCAGATACTTTTTTTGTATGTCTCATCCTTCAAAAAGACACTGCCCCATCTTTCTTGAATAGCATCCGAATGATTCTATGATCCCTTTGCAGACATGTTTTTGTTTTATTGAATATCTTGATACATAATCTCATTGCAAGCGTGTGCATCAGGGATGCCATCAAGATACACATTATCCTCTACCTTCCTATGGGAACTGTAAATATTTACAACTTTCTTAACTTCCGGTGTCTTATGGAGTTCATGTCCTCACAAGGGAAAAAGCGATATTAAAAAACACAAGGTATTGAACATATCTCTCTAATGTAATCCATTTTAAGGCCATTTTTTATAATGTTATGTGAAAATACTTTTGGGATTGAGGATTAATTTTGTTTTTAAGGCAATTTCTTCGGTGGAAAGTATGTTTCCCACCATCCATTGGGATCTATTCAAAGGTTGGGCATCACATTTTTTGCATTTCTTTTTATATCGTATTACATGATATTTATAAAATATTGTTCCGTTAAACGGGGCTTGAAGATTTTATGCAAATCAGCCACAAAGAGAAAGGCGGTTCTTCAGAAACGATGGAAATTTATTGTCGAAAAACAATCCTTGAAATACAGGATGCAATACTAAAATTCGCAGAATAAATCTCAGAAGGACTTCACACCTTCTATGGCATCCAGAAACAACTATCAGTGTCTAAAATACAATTATGTTTCAGATTATTCGCAAGCACTCGCTCGTCCTATTCAACAGTTGAGCTAATCGCTAGTGAACATTTCAAGGTGAAATAAATATTACTCTGCAACAGTTAAAACAAGACTAACTCAGTTTTGGCGAGCGTCTTCCTATTTTTGGTCACACGGATATTTTGAGAAAAATCCGCTTGCATCATCGATCGTGATATTAGTAGATGTCTCCACTAATTTCCAGAAGAACCATAGGGTCTCAAAATTGCCAATATGGTAGCCAAAAATTGATGCCAACTTGGCTCTGTTGCCAAGATTTCGCCGAGTTTCCATTGAACCACCATTGTAATGTAAGGAACGGCGTTGCTTGCGAATATTACAATTTTAACATAAAATAAATACAACATTTGTAGATTAATATAAACGTATTACAGATCCAAATATAAACTACTTACACTATTTTAAGTATTCTTTACACAAAATTCGTAACAATATAATTTGAAATCTACTAAAGAGATTTTTAATTAGATATATTTTGTATTAAAAATTGAAGAATTTATACATATTATTTTCCTTGAAATTTTAGGAAATAGGGATCAACACATAGTGAGACATTGCAAGCTGTACAAACGGGTCTTGTTCTTTTCTGATGTGCTTTACTAGAGCACAAAAAGCAACAACTACATGTTTATTGCAAAGACGGCATATGGTCACCAGCTTAAGCCAATCGTACGTCATCTGAACCAGTTTTCTTGCAGCTCAGGAAAATTACAGGTCATTCTCTGCGATTACGATTTGAAAATCTAGAAATCAGTTGTTGTGCTAGCCGAAATACTAGCAGCACAATTCATAGGTCAGAAAATAATTGTCAATGGACATTTAAAAATTTATGAAGTTGGTGAAAAGTATACTTCTTCACACGTGTTACAACGGATTAATTACTCTTAAGTGCAGCGGTTCTTTACCTTTCTATCGCCGCGGAACCCCTTTATGTATCAGCCTGACATCGCGGACCTCCAAGATTTTGAACACCCTTTCCTGACTCCCAATACACGGCTGAGGGATTTAAAGATTCTGCTATAATCCCAAGCTTGCCTCTGATATTTTTATACATACTTTTTAACACTTCTTTTTTTCCTTTAAGAAAACAGTAAACATCTAATTAAAAATATTACAAAATAAAAATTTCAAATTAATGAATAAATAATATATTTGGTATGTTGTAGTAGTTGAAATAAACTTTATTTCAACAACACAACCAATAACTAATACTCAGTTAGAATATATTCCATTTGTCAGAGAGGAATTCTGGGAAGACAGAAGAAATGCCAGAAGATATTTCTTCCGACCAATGAATATAATAGGATATTCTAGCAGCCAATAAGGCGTAAGGATCATTAACACCTGATATTTTGAAGCGTACACTACATACTTATTAGTATTAGTTAAACATTTACTGAGAAGGATGGTACTGCATTAATTTTAAAAATGATATTTTATCAGGTGTAATATTTCAAATCTGCAGTCTCAACTATCTCTGGCCTTCCAGAGTGTGTAAAAGGGAAAATCTAAGGTTAAAAGAGGGACCATCGCGGAGCCCCTCGAAAGGCGCTGGGGACCTCCGGGGGCCCGGATCCCAGTTTAAGGACCACTTCTTAGTGTATAAAATTAGATAAATCAATTCAATCTAATTTTTTTGGTACATTTATAAGTTATAAGAGTGCAGACCTCACGATTGAATAATAAAACTACATTGTATAATCCTTAGATGAATGAAAATTGTTTAGAGAATTGGCAAGAGAAATATATAACCTCTATAAAATATATACACCCAAATCACTTCCTATTTATTCGGAAAATAAAGAAAGCAATTAGAGAGTTTTTTTACAAGGGAACAATGATCGGGAGAAAAGCCAATTTTCTAGTCACAAATAGAGTTACTATTCTTTGATAAATTCCTACGATAATATTAGTGAAAGGTTTTATTTAGAAAACAGTTCCTTTTGTTTATAAGAAAGCTCCTCACTATTAAATTCCACAACCTTGTGGTAATTTTAGCATTTTAATTGTGAAGGTAAGAATCCCAAAATTCACTCCAACATAGGTGTTAGCAAGGCATTATTATGTCAGCTAATTGGACGACTAATTAGAATCATAATAATTTTCTAAATCATTATTAAAATTCGGAAAATGCTGTTTGCATTGAAATATATTCAGCAAAACCTAGGAAGCTATGCGATATCGAAGGCAATAAGTTCTCTTTCAGATCTAGCTTCAAACCATACTCAAAATGTATTCCTCGGTGAGATTTTTCTTTAATTTTTAAGGATTGTTATTAATCTGCTTTTAGTTATTTTGTCGATTTTTATGATTTTCGTATTCAAGAACGAATTTACGAACATTGGAACGATAAGAATTAGGACAATTCAGATACACTTAATAATGAATTATTTATGTTAGTGTGGTTATTAGCACGTTCGTGGACAAAACAATATATGACGCTCTACTGACTGGGACAAAGCGTGTATCCCGTTCAAGTTCGCAACAAGCCAAAACTCAAAGCAAGAGTACGCCGCCTATTTTTATATTCGAAATGTTATTCCAGAAGCTTAAGTGTTCCAGCAAATATTATAAAATATTGAGATATTTGAAGTAAGCTAGATATCATTAATGTGTTTATCAGTTTTATTTCCTTTATAATTTAAGAAAACATTTTCCTCTACATTTTCTTATTTCATTATTCTATCCTTTTCTTTACAACTATCGGCAATTATGACCACACTAAATAAATAAACAAAAGCAGTAAATAAAAAATATAGCTGCAGGACATTTGGAGAATAACAAGTACAACAGAGTAAGTAATTCGTATTTTTCACTTTCATGTACAATTATGATAATACGTAAATAAATAGAATTTTCTTAGACAATTTTTATTGCCCATTCAAAAAAATATGGCACGGAAGAATATAAATCTGACACGTGACCATTTTAATCATAAATTGAGGTACACTACACTAAAGGAAACCCCAATAATCAAGGATGTCTTAAGGCATATCCAACTGGGCTCGGGCCTTGGGCCTCGGTGTGAATGGGGGTCTCGTCTCGTTCGATAAGAATTTCCGCTTGTATTCGCCAAACAACTGCGAATTTCGAACGATTTGTCAATTGGCTGCATGTGATGACCGTCGTCCATTTACAGGCCTAGACCTACCACTATACACCATTATTACTCATTCAGTCAAAAGGCGGCAGTTGGTCGAACATGTGGTTGTTGTCGAACATGTCGAACAGTTGGTTGGCATGTGTGATGTAAATTAGATACATTTATTTGTTTCGGGTTATTGTTTGTACGAGTATTTGACAATATATGCCATATATTGTTTACTTTTAAGAGTCATAGGTAGGGACTACATTTGTGTACGGGCCCAGGGCCTCAATAATTCTTAAGACGTCCCTGCCAATAATGCAATAACTTAACTATGCTCTTCCGAGTGAATGAGTGATTATTAACGACGAACTATAAATCAGTACAAAGACTATTGGTGATGGACTTCAAAATTTTGAAAGACGGTCAGTTGACGAGCATATGAACCCTTCTACACGGTGGATCTTCAGTGCTCGAACTCATGACACCCTGGCCATGAGCTCGTGTCCATGAGCACTAAGCTACATCGGCCATTGAGTTCACTCGAACAATATTCGAATACATTATCATTATTATTGCCATTTTGCTTAAAGAAACATTAAAATTTAGTGAATTTATTATACACAGATAATAAGTTTTTATGTATTATACCTAAACTTTGTGAAATCTTACTAAATTTGATTAACAAAGTTATTAATGTAGTCTAAATAGTTGCTTCAAGCTATCCTTTCAATATTTTTAATCCTCTTGAAACTAGTAAAAGTTCTCTCTCATCTTTTCCACTTCACACACCTTTTTCGTTATTCATCGTACTTCAGGGGAAAAGGTCGCCAAATCCGTCTTCGAGGCTCTAGAACAAGGGTCGGCAACACTTATAGCTGTGGTGTGTCAAACCTATCTATTAATATAGCATTTTAATTGTGAAGGTAAGAATCCCCAAATTCACTCCAACATAGGTGTTAGCTAGGCATTATGAAGTCAACTAGTTGAACGACTAATTAGAATCATAATAATTTTCTAAATCAATAGAAAAATTTGGAAAATGCTGTCTATATTGAAATACATTTAGCAAAACCTAGGAAGCTAAGCGATATCGAAGGCAATAAGTTCTCTTTAGATCTAGCCAGGGTGCCAGGAAATAGGAAATATTTGAAGCAATTCAATTCCTGCAGTAATGAATGCAGAGTCAGGGAACAGGGGTCGAAAATACATAATTAGCTTGAATATATATTAATTATGAGTTATTCAAAGATATCTATTTACATAAAAAATAACATGAATAAAATTTAGAGACTAAAGGATTAGCAATTTTTTTTCACGACGCCGCTATAAGTAATGTTTAATTGTAGAAGTATTACAAAATCATTTAGTTTTTCATTGAATATTTAGCCCTAAGAATGAATTGCATTTGAATAGAGGAGAGTGTTGTTTTTTACATAAAGTAAACAAACTTCATGCAAGCAGATTCAGAAGAATAGTTTTGACAGAGAATTCAAAATAAAAAGTAGTTTTTAAATAAAAACGAGGGAGGCGTAGAGTGATTTAATTTTCTCATAATTTTATAGAGCGGTGTAGAGTACCACTGAGAATTGCTCCTAGTGCCACATCTGGCAAGCGGGCCAAAGACTGCCCCCCGACTCCTGTTCTAGAATGTCACTAATACCAGTGAAATGATGTCAGAAATTGAGCCATTTTAGGAAGATTTTCTTTGAAAAAAAATAGTTAACATCTGAATTATCTATCGGAATTCTTTGAATAGAGGTTCGGGAGTTATTTACGACCACACCAAGTGATGCAAACTACCAACGAGTAATCGGTGCTGGTGCCATTGCCTCTTGCGTCACTTGTGAACTTCGGGCGATAAATGAAGCTCTTGATATATATGAGAATCTCCCTATTCTAGACCAGGCTAAGGGTCTCGTCTTTTCTGTAACTCATAGATTTCTAAGGAGATTTTCTCTCATCTGTTTAGAGTACAAGAGTTAGATAAAATCTGCTTCAACCAATGGTTGCCAGCACATGATGATATTACAGGCAATGAAAATGCTGATAAACTGGTGAAAGAAGCTAGAAATATTAATAATGACAACTTTGTCAACGTTACTTTATTAGATGCAAATGCTGTCACAAATTTCAAATTGAGAGAGAAGTCAATTCCTGTAAAGCATCAAATCTGTAATATAAGGGGAGACGGCCTTATAAAAAAGACCATTGCTAGGCTAAGAACAGGTCATCACACAGGATTGAAGTTTGATAGGGGTGGTTGAAGAACTTATAGGAATTGTGATAACTGTTTAGATACAGAGCTAAAACCTGCTCATATTTTGACTGTCCAGCTCTTCTTGCTGCTCTACAAGAAATAGGTGACTTTTTTCTCGTCAACAAACCTCTACGTGGACAATATTGTACAGATTGCCAGAACAGTCATCTGGGCTCATGGTACTCTCTGATTTGGTCCCGTCATGGATATGACATCATCATCATCACTATCGGGATTTTATCTTCTAGCGATCTATCTATTTCTTTAAATTTTATAATTTTAACCAAATTTACTAAATAGTGAATAGAAAATTTATTCTTATTTTCATCCCTTACGAGGAGAATTCTTTTTCCGTTCATCTTAAAATTTTATATTAAAAAAAAAACGTCTCTCAACAGTTCGATTTGCTCGTTTATTTATTATGAAATAGGAGTTCTATTGACTTCCATCAGCAGCGCAGTGATTTCATTCCTGATGACATCATCAATAATGCTCATGGTTTGATATATAAATGATCTGATGTTGTTAACTGATAAGATAAACAAATAATACCATCATTTTGAATACGCCCGTAATCAAAGATGATAAAAACGCAGAATGTTCCGTGAATATTAAGCAATATGATATGCACAGACCATCATAGACGCTTGGATTCAAAATGACGCAAGAAACAACTGAATCTTGATAAGATCTTGAAACAAAACAAAAAATATTGTGTGAGAAAATGCGTCTGGGAAACGCTTAGCAACACGAAGAGAAAATCTCAAGAAAGAAAATCCCAAAAGTTCTATAATCCAATAAGGACATGTAAGGAGTTTTCCTTTCATATTTTTAACTCATATTATAATATTTTCCCACAAACAAAAATGTTTACTGAAAACAAAATAGTAACAAGGAAAATTTTAAAAAAATTGCTTCACATTGTATGAGAAATTGAAAAAGTACAATTACAATAATAAGTGATATAATCAAGTATAATAACATACCTAGGTTTATCTTATTTAGGCAGTTGGAAAATAAAAATTTTGAAGTACTTTCATTAATGAAAAAGGTTTATTGAGCATTTTTTTCTAATAGCTGAACTAAATAAAAATACGCGCAGTTTTTTTACACTTTAATCGAGTTTCTGCAAAATTCAATATTTGTTCAACAATGAAGAATACTTGCTATTTTAATAAACAGAATATTGTTACCATTTGACCATTTTACTAACAAATCTTATCCAAATATATCAAAGTATATCCAACGAACTTTAAAATAAAGGCTCAAAATCATCCCTTTAAGATGTTTTTAGCCTTTATTTTAAAGTTCGTTTAAGAGTGTTGTAAACATCTCAATTCGAAGCAACTCTATAGCTGTTGGTGGAACGCTCAAGGAGACTGAGCTCGTCCTAAAGGGCCTAGAGCTTAGAATAGGCCCTAAGAACTGAGGCGGATTTAGGTTCAATGGAGGCCTAGATCCAAGTTAATTTGATGCCTTTATGTATAATAATAATACTACTAATATCACAATAATGGATTCGAATTAAATTTAGGTATTGAATTTATGCACATAAATTACGACTCACATTACGAAAAAATATTAAAATTTTATATGCGAGATTAAAAAAAGATAATATAGTTTTTGAGGAACCGGACAAAGGTATCATTAAATATGGTAAATTAATATGTTGTGCTAAAATGATGAGCAAACAAACACTACATTTAGATTTTTACAGAAAAATTTAGGAAAAATCTAATGTTAATAGATAAATGCTGTACTTAAAGAAATTTTTTAGTACCTATTTGTTAGAATTTTCTTATACGAAGTTATCTAAAGAAATAATTCTACCCTTTTAATATTGACATCATGAGTTTGTCAAAGTAAGGAAAGAGGCATTAAAATTTGGTCTTACAGTTGATAAAAAACAAAATCGATTTCAAATTTTTGCTACCTCGAAAATTTTGAGCTCCTAAAAATTTGCTACCCTAGGCTCGGGCCTTGCGGGACTAAACCTAAGTACGTTACTGCCTGGGAAACAGCTATCCCCGTACTCAGATTTTATTGATCCAAAATCTTTTAATTTTTACACAAGGCAAATTTTAACGGACCTCGCATTTTTGAGCCATAGTCAAGTGAAGGTGATACTTCAACTGACTTACCACTACCTAATTTTCTCACTCCACCAACTTGAGAACTTTGAACCTCGACAAATTTAATGTACATCAGCCTGTCTGCATGGTAAGTTTTTAGCGACGTCAGGGCCCCAAAACACAGCTCGACAGGAACACCGCAGATCACGAGTTCGCTACTGAGACGTTACTTGACATGCGACAAGTGTGATTATTTTACGTACAGCTGACAATCTTTGCTGTGCTTGTGCTATTGATTGTTTAAAATTGGTAATACTGCTTCTGCAGTTGATTTTTCTGCCGATATTGAATAAATGTATTTTGTGCAATAAATAAACGTTGCTCATTTCCTTGTGATCTCAATGTTTAAAGTACACTAGCTCGTACACCCGTTCTTCGCACGGGTGAATTGAAAAACTGAACAATACAGATTGAAGGGTAAAGAAGTTTTGAATGAATTAATTATATATGAATTGCAAATTAAACAAAAAAAAAATTTACATATCTAAGCTGAGCAAAAAAAAAAAAAAAAAACATATTTATTAAATTTTAAGTCTGCAGATCAAATAGCTAATAAAAAGGATTTTTTTTTTCTTAAAAATGCCCCGTATCTCTCTTGTGGGTCGATTTTTTTAAAACACCTTCCTCAGCTGATCTCTGCTCAGCAAAAGTAACACATTGTTACAAATTTTGTACAATGAACGTTTAAAATAAAGTAAATAATTCATATCTGGATGTGTAATACGTAATATTACATTCTGTTATATTTATTTTATGTTAAAATTGTAATATTCGCAAGCAACGCCGTTCCTTACATTATAATGATTCAAAGGAAACATAGCGAAATGTTGGTGATAGAGCCAAGTTGGCATCATTTTTGGCGACCACATTGGCAGCGTGGCGATAAATCGAACGGGGCAGAAGTTGCTTTGCTGCAGCAACACCTGGTAGCGAGCTGAAGCAAAGAAGATAGCACAAAACCTTCTCCATGAAAAAATACATATGCATGCCAATTTTCATAGTGATCGGCTGAACGGTGTTGGAGTGAAGTGACTTCATATATATATAAACATCCCTTTATATATATATATGTGAAATAGACGTTGTCCGTTGAAATGATTTTCTTAATGGTTACTATTTATGATGGTTGATGTGACATAATAAATATTATTGAGCAGGCAGTCTTGAGGTTAGTTTATCTTGTTTATTGTACACTGAACATGAAGACACACAGATAGATGGAATCACAAATAAACACACACAACACAAACACAAAGCACAAAACAAGCTGCCGCCGGCTAAATGTTGATACGGAAAAATACAGAAGAGAAAAGAAAAGAAGGAATCCAGAGGAATCTCGGTATTTATAGGCGTCTCAAATCACATGATCTGAGTGGGTAGCTCGACGTAGTTTAAAATATTCTCGTTTGGCGGCTGGCTAATTTATTATTAAAATGTGGGTCCTGAAGGGATGGACCAGATAATTAAAAGATACTTAAAAGGATTATATAGTGGGAATTATATTACACACACACACATATATATATATATATATATATATATATATATATCTTTTAAACCAAAAATAATCATCCAAATCTTTCTCAATACACTATAAAACTAAAACGGATGAAGCTTTGTAACGGAGTTCAGAGAAAATTAAAGCAATTTAAAATTGTTGTTGTGTTCTTTCCGAAGGGAAAGAAGGAAAGTTGCTAGAGCTTGAGATAGGTTGGACTTCTACACGATAGATGACGTCACTACCTGTCTCCACCTCCCTAATTTAGGCATGCGCTAGAGGGGAGGGATATATTCTTCAGCACCCTGCACCCGTGGATTCTTCTGTGAACGCCCACAGGACTCTCGGATCCACTGATTTAACAAACACATACTCCGTGTGTATTCAGAGGGATTTAGTGGGATTGGGTATCGAACCCAGGCTCTCCGGTCTGGAATCCAATGCTCTAACCACTAGGCTACCCACCACCATTTAAACAGTTGATGGAGAAATATATAAAGTTTTAGTTGAAGCCAAAAAGTTTTAGAAAAATCCATAAGAGTAAAGGCAGTGACGTAACGAAAAATATTAGGGCCCCTTGCCAACTCAGGTTTTGGGCCCCAAATCGGCTCTTACAAAGGGTATGTACGTGGAGTCAGTCCGGAATTGCCCTCCCCCTGCGATGCGGAGGTGTACGTTACGCTACTGAGTTGAGGTTAATCAAATTATCTACGAATTTTAATTGAATTTGTCTTTTTGTGAACGATGCCATTACTTAAGAACAAATTTAATAATTGCGGGAATCAATATAAAAAATTAGTTATAAAATAAATTGTAGTTAGACGGTAATTTATTCAATTAAAATAAATCATTATAAAATGCTTACCATAAAGATTAATAAAATTTTGTCTTCTTTTCTTCTTGTGGTGGCATGAGTTTTTTTAAAGAAAATATTTTAATTATCTATTAGTTCATTACTATATTTTGTATAACTATATTTAATCTTTTAAAGCGTTATGTCTTAACTTTTTTAAACCATGCTTTTGAATATTTCAAAGAGTATTGAAATTAAAAAAGAGATGCAAAATAAAATTTATTTTTCTTTTTTATCCGTAGAGAAAAATATTTAAAATACAGATATTTTTTTAACATTTTTAGTGTATATATATATATATATATATTCTGAAGTAATATATGCTAATCCACATACCATAATTTGTCTGTTTTACTTAAAATTACTTCATTAATTTTATGAAGTAAAAAAGATAAAAAAATCATTAAATTCAAGCCTTTTTGATTTCACAGTTATGGGCTAAGGATAGGATTCATAAAATAACGGAAATTACAATGCAGCAATTAAAAGTCGTAATATTCAGAACGAACTGAAAAGCAATTTGAAAGAAAAGGGTTATAGGCCACACACTCACACGTTAACCAATGCTTTAAGGTTTTTATAGATACATGCTAAAAATTTAATTAAAATTTAAAAATATATCGTATTTAATAATCAATGAGTAGAATAAACATTCATTAGAAAGAAAAATTAGCTTTCTCACTTTTAATAAGAGGCTCACATATTCATTTTACAAGAATTTTACACAGGAATAAAAAGAACAGTAAGTGGGACAATGCAGAGAGAGAGTTTGATGTCCGTTAATGAAGAAGCATAAATAAAACGTATTCTCCCAAACCAAATGAAACATGGATCAAAAGAAATTGAAATATTCCACTCCAAAATATGATACTATTTTCAATCTCAAAAATTAAAAGAAAATTAGCTATGAGAACTTACATAAAAATGATGAATTTTATATTTACAGCAATATAAATTATTCAAAAAGCATGTTTACGATTATATCCGTATGATTTATTCGGAATGAAAAAAAAAAGAATTTATTAAAAAATATTTATGGTTAACTTTTTAAATAATTTTATAACTGGACACAGCCGCTCCAGTAGGCCGATCGTAACTGAGAACTGGTCAAGAAGAATGCAAGATTGACAAACAAGTTTATTTTTAAAAAGAAAAAAAAATAGCAAGATTAATTTTAAAAAGTGATTGAACTGGTAGCAAGAATATTTTCAAATTTTTGTTTTCTTTATACTATTATAATACTCAATATAAGAATATTCGAATGTGTTTTGCGTTGGAGGGCAATTTCTGATGGAAAAAAAATCTTCCCTGTTAAAAATTCCAACTTAATGCAGATAAATCTTTCATTCTCTTGTTGTTGCCTATGCCACCTCTCTGACCGTGTCAGGTCGAGGCCCATGAAATTCATTGAGTCAAAGGGCTACATGTACGCCTGTCGTTAGCCGTAGTTTGGAGCACCATATGGGCGACTGGATGATTTGTTCAATTTCAGAGCTTTTTTGAGAGAAAACACGTTGGAGGGGGTCAGGGGCCTCCTACCTCTCTTTCCCTTTCACCAACCTCAAGAGAGGACTTGCTGCCCGACGGCTGTTAAGCAAAGGCACGAAACATTTATAAATATCCTTGCCTTCTCCGTAATTTGAACTCAGGCCCTACGAGGCAGCAGTCAGCTTCACTAACCACTTACCGGATGAGAGGCAAACCATTCATTCTGTTTATATAGGTGTCTGCGATAGCCTAATGGTGAAGGTCAAGGACTCGTGGTTGGCAGGGCATGAGTTCGAGCTTTGAACCGCTGAAGACCCGTTGTGCACAGGAGGCCGATGCACATGAAATCTGTCGAGGCTCAAACATCCTCTCGCTAGTGTGTTTTGGAAGTTCGGAGAGGGGTGCCAGTTCAGCTGTCTCCTCGCCTCTTGACCATGATTCAAAATTACGAGGTCCGTTACCAATAGTCCTCATGTAGTGAAATAGTGCCACGAAAATATAACTCTCTCTCCCCCTTTCCTTATATAATTCATTCATCAAAATGATTCATGTTGTTTTAATTAAAATAAATATCTCTTTAAACGTTTTGGTTAACTGATTTGCCAAGCAAATGCTGTTTTCTTAAATTGCTTGAAAATGTTAATATTATCATCGGGTTTCAAGAATGAATAGAAATAAAAAGTTAGTTAATATCTCAAATTATATAAGGAACTCGTGTATTTGTATTCAAAAATTACAGCTATATTTTAGGAAGTTCCAATTTCGAAATATACATATTAAAATACTTCAGCGAATTCTTAGCTATTTCCTCTAAATGACGTAACGAATGGTAAATTTACTATCGTAGAAGCGATAGTTGAAAACTGCAATATCACTATTCATTTCCTTTGAAACGATAAATGTAAGAATTCCCGCATTTTTATGTGACATTTATAAATAGATTTCAAAGTGAAGAAATTGGAAATGTACCAATGACATAAAAACCAGTAGTATCCTGATATTTTAAGTGAAAACTGTTGACGCAACAGTTAAAATAAAAAAATAAAAATATGTAAAACACACACACAAAGTTGCTTGAATCACCTATTCCAATTTGAACGATTGGTATTTTTATGACGTACAAAAATTAAATTATTTAATAATGTATCTTGTAATGTTTTAACGAAAAAGATACGGAATTTTTTACTTCACTGTGCAAGATGTTTTTCTCAAAAATGCAATTACAAAACACTTTTCAAGCAGTCGATTCTCGATAATTCGAAGTTGGAGGGACCAATGAAAACTTCGAATTATCAAAAGGGTAAAGAAAAAACTCCCCCCCCCCCCAAAAAAAAAATACATGAAAAAAAACCCTTTTTTCTAACACATTTGAATTTTAAACTATGTAATAAAACAACAATCGAGGAAATTCGTGACTGACTGGCACCAAGCGAGTAATCACGTGACAAATTGGGCAACAGTTGCAAGTGCTTTTCAATACCGTGGTAGAATCCTATACGCTAGTTGTTGACATTCTTTAGCTTTAATTTTATCTAATTAAAACATATGATATCATTGTATTTTATGCATTATTCTAGTTTATATATTTGTTAGGAAAAACTCTTAACAACTCTTTGGTATAATTTTTGTTTTATTCTGATTTATTTATCTAATTAGGTATTCGTCTGCTTCAAATAGTGTTAGCTGGTATATTTATTTAGGTTGGACCCTAGCACCTGGTACACTGCTAATAGTTATTTTAATTCTTAATTAATTTAGTAGTTATTAATTATATATTTTTGCGCAAGAGTGGCTTACAGTATATAGGATCAATACAACTTCTTTTAAAAAACTTCAAACTGTTTGACTATCGAATAACAAATGTATCGTTTCCTTAAAAAGAATTCACTATTACTATCAAATACAGTGTCAATTAAGTGTATATAATATAAAAAAATATCTGTTTATAATTTTAATTCATAATTCAAAATCAAGAGAAAATATTTATTCTGAAGTAAAACAATTTGATGATAATTTGTGAAAGGAATGTTTACAAAAATTAAATAAATTTTTCTTTGATTTTTACATTTCACAAATTATTGATTTCTAAATTATTAATAGTTATTCTTTACTGTTAAAAATTGATTCTTTAAATTAAAATAAAATATTCTGAAGGGGAATGATACCATCGCAAAGGGCAACAATTTTTAGAAATGATCAAATTTAATTTTATGATTTGTTGTCATCTTATTTTTTTTTTTGAAGTACTATCGTTTGGTGAAAGTGTATTTTTTTCCGTCGCCTTCCCCACCCCCGATTTTGTACATAAAATATTAGAGTTGATATGGTATTTATCCTGTGATGAAAATGAAATTTTTTAACACTATATTTACATCAAGTTTGCCTACCTACACTTAAAATTCGAATGAATATTTTATTTTACTGTGGAACCGAAACTGGATGAAAATGAATTTTATTTCTACAATGTATTGCATATAAATACTTTATATACCAGGTGTATGCAAATGAAGTGAGACGATTGTTTTAAGAAAAAACACAATAAGTTGCAAAAACTGTTAATGTTTCTTTATTCGAAATAATAGCCATCGCTAGCTACACATTTTCCCCATCTTTCGGGCAATTTGTGAATACCACGCCAAAAAAATGATTGGTCTTTTGAGGCCAGCTAGTCATCAACCCAAGATTTGACGTTTTCGTAAGAAGTGAAGCGCTGGTCAGCCACTGCGTGTCCCAATGATGCAAATAGGTGGTAATCGGAAGGAGCCAAGTCGGGCGAATAAGCCGCATGCGCCAAGGGCTCCCAGCCGAGCGCCTTAACGATGTCCTTGGTCGGTTTAGCACGGTGGCTAGGTGCGTTGTCATCAAGGAAAATCGCTTTGTGCTGCCGTTTCTTGAATTGCTCGCGTTTTTCGAGTATAGCATCTTTCAAATTAAGTAATTGTTGCTTGTAGCGATCAGTATTAATGGTTTCGCCGGGTTTGAGAAGCTCATAATAGATTGGTCCTTCCTGATCCCAGAAAATACACAGCATTGTCTTGCGGCCGAAGCGATTCAGCTTTGCGGTCCATTTGGACGGCTGTCCGGGGTCAACATATGATCGATTACGCTTAGGACTCTCAAAATAAATCCATTTTTCATCGCCAGTCACAATACGATGGATATATGACTTGCGTTTGTAGCGGGCAAGCAACATTTCGCACATGATTTTTCGGCTTTCCTGTTGACGGTCCGTTAGCTCGTGTGGTACCCATCAACCAACCTTTATTATCTTGTCCATTGCTTTGAGACGACGGGAAACAGTGCTCTGGTGAACATTCAATTGTTCTGCAAGATGTTCTTGTGTTTGGCCATCATCTTCATCGAGTAATGCTTGCAATTCAGCATCTTCAAATTTTTTTCCTGGTCTGCCACGCTCCTCGTTTCTCACATCGAAACCCCCATTTTGAAACTTTTCAAACCACCTGTAGCACTGCGCACGGCTCAGAGCATTCCCACCGTATGCTTCTACAAGCATTTGATACGATTCGACAGCATTTTTCTTCAGATGGTAACAAAAAATTAATGCTGTCCGCAAATCGTGGTCGGAAGGCATAAAATTCGACATTTTCAACACAGTAAAAAAAATACAATGCACGCTGAAACTCATCCAAATGTAAACTAAACATGAGTATCAAAGGTCAAACTATAAAAAAATCACGTGTGACGGTTTCGTATTGTTTGCATATATGCGTGGCGACATCTGTTAGCAATCATCTCATTTGATATGCATACACCTGATATATATGTATGTGTTTTACAATATTATGGAGCATTTAAAGATATTTGAAATGTTTCCATTCTCCATCTTTGACTGTCTGATTTACTTAGTAATTAATCTTTAAAAATGTTTGGAATTTCTTCTTAAAATGATTGTCTAAAGTAATAAAAGAAAAATACTATTTCATTTTTTAGTTAAAGCAAGATAGTCCTAGCGATGGTAGTAAACAAACGGCAGCGTAATTACGTGATCGTGACGTCACATGAATTTAGTCCATTGTACATATGCATAAAATTATTTTAAAGTATTTTTAAAAAGTACGTAATACACAGCATAAATATTACACAGAAGTTGAAAGTCCTGTATTAAAAACAATTATTAAAAGAATACACATTGCATATATTTAATCTTTTTTTTACGAAAAAATTCGTAACCTAAAATCTGTAACCTTTAAAAATCTGTTTAATCTGTTATCGGTTCCCTCAGACACTGTCTCCAACATGATTGGTTCTTCAAAGCAGAGTCCAGTTCGGCCCATGCCCTGTTTGGTGTCATATGCCATAAGTCATACAGATGATTCATAAATCGTCATGTCACTTTGACGCAAAATACACAATCTGACACATCACAATAGCGGACCATCCTTCCTGAACACGTGTAGTAAGGCCACGTGTTAAACGAAAGATACGAATGGCTAACAACAAGTGTGGCTGGTCTATTGTCCCCTTTGAAGAATGAAAGCAATAAAAGTATCTTTTTGCTTGAGGAACGAGGAAACACAAAGAAGGGATAGAAGATAAATGATCATCAAAGGAGCTATGTTACAGGACACATAGGGACAATACAAAACAAAACATGTAAGCTCCAACGTGTTTGTTACAGGACTCTACATGATAGTGAGTGTTCGAATTGTCGAGAGCTATATAAGATAACTTCGAATTACTGCGTGTTTTAGTCTGGCCAGCTACAGATACTACACTACAGAACAGATTCTACACTCTAAGGACGAATTCATACATTAATGAAGAACCCTTCTGGTTAAAAAAACAGAAAGAAAAATTGTGTTTTATTTCATTTTCTGTTTAGTATTTTATTATATTAAAGCTGTGTGAAGATTATTTGTAAAATGTTTCATTGATTTGGAATTGCTAAATTTTGAAGCCTTAGATCTTCAATATGGAATCAAAGGTATCAAAAAGCACAATTTCTTTTACATTCAAAATTTTATTAGCATAATAGAAAATTGAGCATCGAACGCTGTAGTAAATTATAAGGTAAAATGAGTAAATGTGTTAATACTAAGAATTGAATATCATCTTAAACCCCCCTTAAAACTAATATTGATAGAAAATATCACCAGCGATAAAATTTCCATCACATTATATATTTTTAACTTATTTATTTATACCTTAAATGTTATGAAAAAAACTTACACAAAGCTATAATCAATATTTAATTGCTTATTTCATTTGATTTAGATGGCTTTTATCTTCCATACATAACAAAAATCGATACTCAAAACAATATTTATTCTTTTATGAGATAGGAATTGATTTTTATGGATAAAGGCTTACAATTCAATTTTCTTTAGTATTATTGAGGAGTTAATAGCCTAATATCGATTACCTAACCTATCGATTTTACCTAATATTGATAAAACTCACTTATATGAAAGACATATTTTTGATTTTGAGACAAACTTTATCTCATCCCTAGTAACACTAAATAAATAAATAAATTTTAAATTTAAAAAGTATATATATAAACTTTTCTGCTAAAAAACTTAATCTATATGGCAAAAATGTGGCTAAATGTTCGAAACAGTTAAAGGACTTAAGCCTTTTCAAATTCTTTTGATTAATTTTTCTTACGAATCAATAAGTGTACAGAGAATTACTTCCACATCACAATTGTATTGTGGCACGTTTTATGCTTATTATTGTGTTTTATTCATGAAAAATAGAGCAATGGAAACATCAGTGTCATTTGGATACCTGTAAATCTTTGTTTTACATTAGTGTGAAAATGAAAAGTTGCGTGTGAACATAAAGTTCTGATTAAATAAGAGCAGAAATGGTTTTGAATAAATTCTAGAGAAGAAAAATTATATTAGAATCAAATATAGATTGGGATGTTTAATTTGATACGAATTAAAATTATTCTGCCACTTTTATTGTTCTTCCAGAACCATTACTTTCTTCAGATCATCATTAAGTGTTGCTTAGGAAAATCCGTATTTGTTGGAATCTTTTATCATTTGTAAAAGTGAGTGTATATTAAGCCCATATTTTTTATGTTACTTTGGTGTAGTATAGCATTTTATCACTTAATTTAGAATAAAAAAAAGAAAGCGTCCAAATAAATGTTTGGAAAATATTAGCAATAATTATATTTAAAGTACGTAATTGAATGATATAGTGTTAAGTCTTTTTTTGAAAAATTCGTCATGTTTAAAGCAAACTCGGAATACATTGCTGTAATAAATACTCCTCTTTGGATTGTATTATTACTGGATGGTAGAAAAAGAAAAAGAATAACAGAATATTTTCTCAGAATACTTTCTTATTACTCAATACTAGTATTTTATTTGTCAACTGTCTACACTCTGACTTCTTTAATGTATTATCTGTTTTTATTTAGAGATACTAAATCTACTATTACTTACATATGCATGGATATTTTAATCTTTTCCGCATGGTATTCGATGTATTCTCAGAAGGAAAACTTGCAAATTCTCATATATTTTATAAAAAAACACGTTAATGTGTTAAAAGTCAAACGATATAGGTTTAATTCTTGTATAATGCTCAGTGTTTTTTTTATTGTTTTTGTATTCCCGGTTTTGCTAGCCTGGGCTTATGCTTACATAGGTTCTAAGCAAAAGGAAACATACACATTTTGGACATTCGGAAACGCGATAAGAGATCCGAAACATCGAATGCTCTTGAACATTTTATTCGAATATATTTATTTCACAGTGTATTTGGAATATCCGTGGCTGATTGCCTTGTCGTTATTCGTCTTAATATATTATTACGGCGAATTTCTTCTTTGGATTAGAGAAAATTTAAATAACATGAATCCCGTTGCAGCAACAGAACAATACGTTAGAATATTAAGTGACTACAATGGCATATTACACAAAATTCACCTTTTAAAAGGCACTTTATCTACACCATTGCTCCTCCTCTTGTCAGTATGCTTCGGTTCTCTCTACACAACTTTGTCCGTGGCCGTGCAAGGGAGACCATCGGACGCCTTTATATTGACCTCAAGTAGCAATTTTTTCACTGGGATTGTTATCATATTTTCTCTAACACTTATCAGTGACAGAATTCCGGAATACATGTCAGACATTAAAACAAAAGCTGAATTTTTGATCGATATATATGATGACATTTTGAATTTGGAAAAAATGGTATTCCTTAAGAAATTTAAAAAAAAGAAAATAATTTATTTATCAGCTGGCGGTGTCGTGTATCTCAAGAGAAGTTTTATTCTGTCTGCTGTCGGAGCTCTTTTTACTTATGGATTACTGGTTCTAAGTATAAAATCAGCCACTGAATGACAAAATTGGTGTACGAAGTTTAAGAAAAGTAATTAAAATAAAGTCAGCAAGTTTTCATTCATAGTTGCAATTGTTCTGAAAAACATTCTCCTGCTTTGTGAACTCTCTTCAAAGTCTCATCGTTGATTCAGCATTATTATGTTTGTCTAGATTTGTCAATCTATTTGTAGATATTTTACATAACTATAGCTCATCCCATGCCGACTTTCCTTCAGTGTTTTAAAGACAAGATTCGATTATCAGATCCCTGCTGTATATTTCACCGAATTACCCATTTATTTTCAAAGTCCTGTTTATCTATTATACGTCAATGAATGTGAAAGACATTTCTTCTGTTCCTAATATTGAAAAAATATAGTGCTTTGAGAATTTTCAGAATAAACAATTTAAAAAACTAGATTATTGCTACTATCTCCCCTCTGCAAAAAATATAACATTGGAGAAAATGGTAAAAAATAACCAAGAATTAACGTATTCAAGAAACATAGTGGTTAAAACAAGAAAATAAGACTCTTTCCAGAAATTTATTGGCAGTGTTCATTAATACTGTTAATTATACAATTTAAAATAACATTCTACTGGTGTACAGGATGTTACAATGAGTGAGTGAATATTAACGTCGCACAGTTCAGCTATACACGAGGGCTTTTGGCGACGGACCTCGGGATTTTGAACCATGGTCAAGTGACGATGACGACACCTCTCTCCTAACTACCACACCACACCAATGGGTGAAAGTTACAGTAAAATAAGTCGAAAGTGTAACTACTCGATGCAAATATGGACTGAGAATACAAATAATGAATCGCTAATTATATACAGAAAGGGGTATGTTTTTGTGATTAGATCAGTGTGGTTCTCAAACTGTGGGGGGGCCCTAAGGGGGGGAGCATATTAAAAAGTAAAATATAAAAGATTTATTTCCTTAACAAATTATTAGTCATCATCAAGAAAGGAAGCCTTTAGCCTTTCATCAAGAAAGAAAGAAAAACAATATACATTTTGTCACAAAAAAATAATAATAAAATGCCCATTTACACTGATATAAAACACTTAAAGATGTGTTAGAACTGCACAAGTATATTTTATAATTAATTTATCAAAACTGAATTAAGTTAAAAAATTACTAGTGTTGGAAATGGAAAAAGTATATAAAGTTTTCAGTGTAAAAAATTCATCATCCACCCCTGCCCAAAATTTACAGAGTGATTTATTACTAAATTGTCTTTTGATTTAGCTACTTGACGTGAAATCTATGAAGATTTCTTCTACGCAGTTGAGAGCAGTTCTGTATCAAGGCTCTTAGTAATTTTGGTGCCTTCTTTAAATTACTTTGCAATCTGTTCTTTAAGATTAGAATCTTAAAGAACAGATTGTTTCTAATCTTTAAGATTAGAAATAAAAAGCAACGTATAACATTTATCCTATAATTTAAAAATAGCTTACTCAAAATATCAATTTTTTAAAAGTAAAAAAATTTTAAACTTGTCTTGATAATTGATATGGTTTATAATTAAGGTATCCGACTACTTACGACAACTTTTTTTTTGAAAAAAGTGGAGATATGGGGATTTTTTTGTTGTTTTTAGATTTCGTCAGTACATTTTAAGAAAAATATACTAAAATTAAGAAGAGAAAAATAAATTATTGTAACTAAAATGGGAAAAAACTGGTAAAAATTTACAAAAAATAACCTAAACGCGGCCCATTCTGTACCAAAAGTTTATGAACAAATTTTGAATTTTTCAATTTTGATGTATTGCTATGTTATTCATTTTTGAAATGACCTTCAGGATAAGAGATATTTTTTTATTTTCACAAAAACTAGAGCCCTTTATCTTAGTTATTATATGAAATTGCTTAGAAAAAAAGTGATTATATTAACATAAGGGACTGTAAATTTTATAATAAAACAGTTATTGATAAATATGAAGGTTAAAACACTTCTACTATTGAACATACACAAAAAATTTAAGTTAATTATTTTCAAAACTTTTTGAGCAATCGCTGGCCCCGATTGAACATTAAAACACACACACACATTTCGAGTAAAACACGTTTTAAAGCATGACATATATCTTGATTGAAGTAAAGGCATCTGCTTTTACTAAAACACTTGTAGTTTTTGTTCTAGTGAACAGAAAATAATAAACTTGGTATTTTTATAAAGCTAATAAGATGGCTTATAAAATAAAATCATAAAAAGAAGTCAATTTTTGTCAAAATTCACAATTTTAGTGTAGTCGGATACCTTAAGGTCGCTTTACAGCTTTAGAGACAAAGTACATTTTTATTACATTTAATACATTGTTATTGTTGGGAGTGGGCGCGAAGAAAATCAGGATTGTGAAAATTGAGTCGCTAATATTGAACGTTTGAGAAGCACCGGATTAGATCCATTTACTTGCCTTACATTTTTGTAGAAAATGAAGCAAGTACGGTATGGAAAAAATATTTTTGTAGTTTTTCTATCTAAATTTTTTCAATAAACTTAATTCCTACTAATGATCTAAGGCAAAAAACTTATGAGAAGGACTCACTATCTTAACATATTATATATCTCTCTTTATATACAAAACAAGTAATATAAAAAAAAGTTATAAATCAATTCCTACTTAGGTCAACAAAGAAAAATTTTATTTTAGTTATTTCTTATTAAATAGCTACAATTAATAGAAATATGTATATACATATGACAGAATCACAATATTAAATGACAAAATAAAAAGAGATTTTCCTTGCAATTTTCCATTTTCCTTTCTGTATATTGTGTTGGGCTATTTTTTTTTGTTTGGTACTATTTATGCATTAATTAAATTTAATTATTCTAATAATATAGTATTGTTAAAAATAAACCACATTCTCAGAAATTAGTTCATTCCAGGTGGGATTCGAACCCACGACCTTCGGATTAGAAGTCCAATGCGCTGTCCATTGCGCTGCAGAGACAAAACAACGCTTCTCCTTTCTATATATGCTGTTGGACTATTTTTTCATTTTTTAATTTAATTAATGAATTAATATTTGAAAAAACTGTAACAACATCAAGTGTCATCCAGTACAAGTTTTAAAAAAATGTATTTGAACTTGAATGGATGAATAGAAAGTATTTTATAAACAATTGAAAATTGACCAAGATATATATATATCCTGGTTCCTAAAACCAGGAATTTGCTCTAGTATTTCTGTGGCTAAATCTATTCTATCATGACTATAGTTATCTTAGGTATATAACTATTTTTTGTATATTTTTGTAATATATATATATGTATATATATATATATATATATATATATAGGGGAGAGTGAACTATAATAATAGGAATTGAATGAGTAATTCATATAAATATATATATTATATATTATAATATATTATTTACGTGAGACTTAGCAAGGGTATTTATTTTCCTTGGGAAAATTAGAAGTCTATCAAGAAATTCGTATTATAAAATATAAGCAATGATGTGATTGAATGGCCTGGGAGTTTTTCAAAATACAGAAATTCGCGGAACGATTTAAATAATTAATTTATCAGATAATAGTTGATAAAATCTTTTCTTATAATAAACATAGCAAAAGAAAAAAGTATTTCATAATGATAATAGATGTTGCAGAAAATATGAGCGCGTTGACTTGAGGTATCAGCGCACTAACATATTTCACAAGTCATATAGGCTTATGATTTTTTAGTGGCCGCGGTAGCCAAGTGGTCTAGGCATTGGATCATGGCTAGCGTGTCATGAGTTCGATCCCAGTACCATTAAAGACCCGCCGTGTAGGGGAGCATGCACGTTAATCTGTCGAGAGCTCAAACGTCCTCCCGTTGGTGTGGTGTGGTAGTTAGGAGAGGGGAGTGCCAGCTCAGGTGTCGTCTGCGTCACTTGACCATGGTTCAAAATTTCGCGGACCGTCGCCAAAAGCCCTCGTGTTGCTAAAACAATGCGACGTTAATATTCACTCACTCAAGCTTATGATTTGCGCATTCCATTCTAATTTTGATTTTATCATTGTATGTGAATATTTGAAAAATAAACATTTGTTGAAATAAAAGCTTCATTATATTCCAATTTTTAACACCTTTTTATAAGCTTCGCTTGTATGTAACAGAATCTTTGAACTCAGTTTTTACCCACTTTAAAAGGTCAGATTAAGGAAGTTCACCCATGTGATGGGTTCAAAAAAATAAAAATAAAAATTTTTTTCCTCCATAAATTGCTTCCTTGACATATCTAGAATACGGAGGCAAAGTGATTTCTTAAAATTCGAAGTCGTTATAAAGAAGCAAGTGTTAGAAGTGCAGCTGCTTGGAACGCTGAGTTGGCAATCGAAGGCTGTGCCTATTGTGTACAGTCGGCTTGATACCATTGACCCTTCTATACAAATATACGTTCATACAAGTATAGACAAGTTTGTAGAGGTTTAAAAGAAAATATCTATAGTTATTGAATATTTCGTCAAACTTGCTTTAGTCTTCACCACCAGGCATCACCGATTGAGGGTAAGTTAAGATTTTCATTGTTTTAATCGGACTTGAAACTAAACATGTTTTTCTCAAAACTGTGTTTTTCAAACTTTCCTAAATCATATCTTATAAATCGTGTGACCGAATGACTTCGAATTTATAGGGTAGACTCAGCACATATATACACACCAAATGGATTACAATCATTCAAAATTTAAAATATTTATATTTTTTATAACAAAAAAATAACAAAAAAGCCATGAAATTCCAAACCTTTTCTTCAGAGGTCCAACAAAAATCCAATTTTTGATGTTTTCAATTGAGTATAATCCATTCGGAGCATTTAAGCTTTTGATCAAAACACCGTTAATTTTTTTATTTCAGGTAAGCCAATCAGCCGGAATCGTGGAGAAAGTGAGCGTCCATTTTTTCGAGGCGGGTGTGTTCAGAGCGCTATAACTCACGTTCTATTCAATATTTTTGACTAAACATTTATATACATACTCTTAAAAACATATAAATAAATGATAAAAAAAACTTAAAGTTTATCTTTTTATTGGTCGTCAAAACAATTCTCTAAAAATGCTTAAAAAACAAGCCGTCACATGAGTGAACCCCCTTAATTCGAAATTTTGCTCACTTTTCCAGGACAGATGACAATACAATAATTTAATAATTTTGTCCTGATCAGGATCATCAGGATTAACGATTTTCCATTTTCAGATCCCATCCCGCCTCTGGCGACTAATCTCACATCCCATTTACAGATTTGACGACTAAAAGATTAAGAGTTACAACTTAGTTCGATTAACTATAAAAAGGTGTTTTTTGTTTTTTTAAACTATAATTTATTATCGAATAGCAAATAAGAATCTCACACAAAAAATAAAAAACATTTGCAGTGTTGTATACAAACTCATGTGTGGATAAAAAGTTGTTAACATATGTGTGATTAATAGTTAAATTTAAAATATATATATATATATTTGCAAGAAATGAATGGCAGCCAAGCTATCGATGTTTTACCGACAACTTTATGCAACGCTGTATTTCCTTCTGTATAGCTTACTATTTTTCATTACTTTTATTTATTCTTCGTTGCGACTTCATACATTTGCTTAATCAGTAAGTGTGATGTTTTTACTTCTATATATCTGTTTCAAAGTACAATATATCTCACTTTTAAACGATCGAAACATTACACTGCTTTAAAATATATGTATTCCAAGACAAAAAGTCGTGGCAATTTCATAAGAAATTGTTTTTTAATATTAATTATTACAAATCGTTCATAAGGGTGTTTATGTTCAAAAAAGAAAAATAATAATAACACGTACAAAATAAAATGAAATATTAAGAGTTTAATTCACTTTATTCACTTCCCCGGCAAGGAATTCGACCATTTTCAATGTGAGCGCCATTCTCAAAGACTATACATTTTTAGCACAATATTTGCTACGACTCAGCTCTCAACCAGGTCAAAAATCTTCCATAATATTCGAGTCAAGAAGCCACTTTAAGCCACGCCTCCGGATCCACTCGCAGCAACCAATAGCCTTCATGCCTCACGGCAGACTGTAAAATTCCACCATACGTCTTCTCCAACATCTAAGACTGTCACGATATGGGATTAAGGACTGTTTTACAGTCCAGATGCCCACAGATTAAACGCCATAAATACCATTTGCAACGGCCATACGCAACAAATGGCTAGAAATATTTTCATTGTCTATGCAGTGCCGGATTACCCATTAGGCGGAGTAGGCAATTGCCTATAGGCCCCCGCGCTTTTTAGGGGGTCGCAAGAGCATGTTCTTTACAAATTGAATCAATACTGGATTTGTTGAATTCGCAAAGAGAAATGTTTTATGAATATGAAAGAAAGGCAAATGAGAAAATAGATTCGCAATATACGAATGAATGTAGACGAGCCTAATTAAGAAAACGACATTACGATGACGTTGATGCAAAAAATGATGTGCTCGAAGGAACAGAAAAATTCAAAATTCAAACTTATCTACTAAAATCAGACAATTTATATGAAGATCTTTCCCGTCGTTTGGAAGCATTCAGTACAAAAAAACTTTTCAATCTGGGTTCCTCATTGATTTCCCTTTAAGGGAAGATTCAAAAATTAAAAAAGCTGCCCAAAGGTTTAGAGAACATTAACCTGAGGACATCAAATTCAAATTCGCAGATGAAATGGTTCATTTTAAGCATTTCATATTACAAATAGAAGATTTTAAAAATGAAGAAAGGTACCAGCATCGATGTCATGCGAACTCATTTTCAAAAACTTGCTGCAGTCAACTTTCCCAATGTTATAACAGCATTAAAAATATACAGATGTCTTATGATAACACAATTAACTTGATAAAGTTCATACAATAATATATACTCCATAGGGTGATTGCCAACGATTTCATTAATTTACTGTACTAATTTACAAAAGGGTGGGGGTCCGTGGTGTCGTAAGGTAAAAAAGGAGTGAGAGTGGCCAAACTATGCCACTATCCTTTCCGAACGTTTGCCAATCCAAGACACGGAGGGTGCAAAGATGGTGGATAATGGTAAGACTCTCTCCAAACAGCAAAAACAAAGAAAGGGGAAATCCCTCCCAAACAAAACTGGCAAAGTAAAAACTAAAGGAGGGGGGGGGATAAAAATGAATACCAATTAGTAGTCTAATAATTTAGTTTTGTATGGCTTAACTGGAAACACTTCTCCAGGCACAGACAAACTCCGCACTTATTACACCAGAATTGTGTTTCCTTCCTTATCTTTTTTTCCATTTGCATCCTTTTTTGAACGACAAACTTTGCAGTACCTTGTAGGCTGACATTTCGTAGGAGCAAGAGAAATATGGGATATGAAATTTCGATCAATTAGAAGGGGAGGGTTATCTACTGTAGGTGGTCTGCCAGGATTCTTTTGTCTAGAAGCTGTATCATTATTTTTATGTAAAAGCTAATCTACAACTTGGATTCGAAATTCCGAAAATGTAATACGTTTCCTAAATATATTTTTATTGATAATAAAAATGAGTTCTGGAGTATCTTGTCTAGTAAACGTATCATTTTATAATATTTTTTTGAACGTTTTCGGATCGTTGAATGAAAGGGTATTTCCTGATCACAGCGAACTGCACCACCCATTGTAAAATATCTAAAAAAATTACCCCCATTTTGTACTCGGGCGTGACATTTTGGAGCACTAGTTCCGTACCTGAGATAATCTCGGGCATGAAAGATGAAAGGCTAAATCTGTAGAGCTCAAAGTTCTTGAGTTGGCGTGGTGTAGAAGTTTAGAGAGGGAATGCCAGCTCACGTGTCATCCTCACCACTTGACTGAGGTTTTGGATTTCGAGGTCAGTCGAAAGCAACCCTCATGTTGCTTTATAGTGAGAATTAAAAAAAACTCTCTCTTACTTTCATCCATGATTCTATTTATTTCAAGGATCTTTGATGATATGAATTTCATTATATAAATATTTGAATATTTCAACAAATATTCAAATGTATAATTTTTTTAAAAAAATTTTGGAATTCATGAAACAAATGTAGAATTAATTATATGCTATTTTCATGATCTTTGTAAAAAAAAATTTAAGGTCTTTTCTACAAAAATTGGATTGGGAGAGATATTATCTGGAAAAATTAACGTGAACTTTGAAATTTTTCACTTTTTAAGCCGTATAAAAATTTAAAGAACGTTGTTACATTATTTATTTGTAGACACTATAATTTCCGGTGTTGTTTTCCATAGTTTGTTTGCATTAATGCGTTTCTTCTACACCAAAATGAAATTTAAATTAAAGTAGAATGAAATGAAATACTGGTGCCATCTATTGGTCAAATGTTGAATCGAAAAGGTGGCTCTTTTTTTTGTATCCCGAATAAAATAACTTTTAATATTCACTATAAAAAGATGCAGTTATTTTTGAAGTAGATTCCGTCTCCTCTACTTGCAATTTTTAATTTTATATTTTTAGAAATTTAACTTTTATTTATATGAAAAACAATGTGAATTTTTGTGTTCATTTTACCAAGCAAAGCTCTTAATTTAAAAAATATATATTTATCTTGTAACTCTCTTCCCACATTTGTTGAACCCCCAATTTTAGTATGTTTTTCATTAAAAAATTACACTTGAAGAAGAAAAGTAAAGAAAAGAAAGTGATTTGAAAATCATGAATAATTAATGAAAAATGTGGAAAATCAAATACAATGAAGTATGTGTATAAGGCATGAACATATTGGCAGTTGTCGTGAGCATACTAGAAATACATGCTTCTTGGTTCACGATAATTAAATTAAGTTGCACGGGGCTGGCTATTTTGTAGTCAAGCCATTGGTTCAAGTCTTGATTTTATGCGATGTGCAGAGGAACTGATGCATACTAAATTTATCACTCAGACTCCTCATTTTGGCGTAACTTTCATAAAAAAAAGCAGGCCCGCTTTTCCGCTGAGGCACGCTGGGCACATGTCTAGGGCACAAAAGATTTGGGGACGCAAAAAAACTGGAGGGTGAAAAAAGAGAAAAAAATTGAAGTTGCAGTGAACGTACTATCGTCTTACGGTAAACACTGAAATGAGATCTACTATGAAAAAGAAATGATGAACATTTTGATGTTGCTATGTACCAGCAGCGGACACAAAAAATTTTCAAAGGGTGTGGGGGGAACCATGGTCGAAAGTCTCCGAACTCGTATCATGCCTCAAGAGAACACCAATTGATTCTTCTGATTTTCTAGATTTAGTTAACAAAAATAAGTTATTGAATTAATAATTAACATTAATTAACAAAATAAATTGTTAATTACAAATATTTAATTAAATTTTACATTATGTATATATAGGATTATCATCAATCGAAAGAAATTCAAGGGCTTTGGGGGGGGGTGTCCGGACCTCTAGGACAACCCCTTGTGTGCGCCACTGCTATGTACTCAAAATGATATTACAATGATATTAATTACAATGATGTCATTAACGATTTTGCAATTATCAAAACTGGAAGAAAACTTTTGGTATGCAAGTACAATGATAGTGACTCAAGAAAGAATAAGGATATCTAAAAGTGAAATATATTGTAAAACGACAAGCGAAGAAATAGATGAGAATAAAGTTGAAAACATTTCATATAATAGCGTGTACTCTTTACTGTAATTCTAAACTATTTCATTAATTTACTGTACTAATTTACATAAGGGGAGGCCGTAATGCCGTAAGGTAAGAAAGAAATGAACAAGATTGACAAAAACATGCCCCTCCCCTTTCCTTACGGCTGCCGGTTGCCCGTCCAGGACACGGCGGGGCAATGGAAAGTGGTAATGGAAAGACACTTCAAAAAGCAAAAACTGATAAAAGAGTTCAAGTAAAGGGAAAATCCCTCCCGAATCAAAACCCTGGCAAGGTAAAAACTGAAAAAGGGGGAGGTGCACTGGAAATTATAGGGAGGGGGTGCGTAACAATTTAAAGTGCCTAGGGCGCCGGTGAGGTTAAAAACGGCCCTGAAAAAAAGAGAAGGACCAGTTCATGTGTAAATCTCGTCGTCCGACGCTCTTTCACGAGAGAGACGCATTGGCTGCCGGAAATTTGCTTTTGTCAGAAATAGGCTTTCAATTCCTTTGAAACATGAAGGAAGCTCCGTGCCAAATTTTGGATAGATACAGTCTGTTAATGCCCATGTAAACGTATACATTGGCATGTTGGTGCCACAGCTTGGCGAATGTTAAATTGTAAGCAAATAATTGCGACGCTTAGGATTGCCGCAGTCATGTGTTTTGTATCAACACGATGCTTGTGTAAGAATGTTCTGTTCGTTTGAAAGACTTCATGTCGGAAGTCGCATGAGTAAAAAGAAATTGTTTTGAAAAACCTTTGGTTTTTTTATAAAGTAATAATCGCAGCAGTCCATTAATTAATAACCAAACACAATCAACGGTGTCGATACGTTCCAAACAAATACACAGACATTCTAATTTATATATAAGATTTTGCTAGGAAAGATAAGATTTTAATACTGAATAGAAATATAATTGGAAGCAGATGTCGTTAACTTGGTCGTTTGCGGTTTGAGGGGCGCATCTGCCATATGGACCCCTCATCCTTGACCTTTAGAATTTTCAATTACAAACCCATTGGAACTAGAACTAGGGGGAAAGCCCAAATTGAGATGGGCTGATTGTGTGGAAGATGATTTTAAACACTGGTGCAGCTAGCATTGAGTGGGCCTGGCATCAAAAATTTTTGGGGACCCTTTTATGGAAAAAAATGTAAATGGTCGCCAAAATGTAACACGTGTTAAGGCCCCTGTTGCTTGGGGCCCCCATATAGTTGATATGACTGATACAACGGTAGCTACGCCCCTGATGTTATAGTTTAAAGAGTGACTAATTGAAGAACTGTTGTTAAGAGGAGGTCGAAATGGAAGAGGGTTTTTGAGAAAACCTTGGGCTATATATATACCCAGGACTTTTGTGTCAAAAGAAGAAAGAAGTAATAAACTGTAATATAACTAACGCCAAAAAACCCAGGAAGAATAAATTGCTAAAAGTAAGCATGGACATCTAACAATTTGTGGCGTGTTATTGAATTTTACATAGCTAAATAATAATAAAATAAAAAAATTTAAAAATTTCTAAAAAATGAAAATTTTTTCATTTGATTACTTTAACAAATACCGTAAAATCGGGCGTATAACCCACACCTATACTTTCACAAGTTGCATTTCTTAATTTTAAGGTATATTCTCTCTCTCTCTCTCGCCGTTTAACGCGCGCCCCCTTTTTTACGAAGGAATCTGCAATGTACGTTAGCAATGCTATTATGTTTTAAATCCATTTATTCCAGGTATTACCCCAGGATTTTGAAAAAATAGTATATTTCTCGAAAAACAGCCCATTATGTTCATAAAGTATGCATTTCTTCAAAAAAAATTTTTAAAAAACTGTATTCCGATCTTTGTAGAAGTCTAAGTGTTTTTTTTTGGCATATCTTTTTATTTTTTATTTTCGAAACTATAATTCTTATATCCGGCGTATAACATGCACCCGTAAATTCGGCTTTTTTCGTCTTTCGTTGGAAATCGTGATTGGACAGAGTCGGTCAAGATTCAATAGTCCGCGACATACACACCCCTAAAAAGAAATCACAACCAAAGATGGGGTGTTCCCTCTGGGTTTTGAGTAATACTCAGTCTTTCCTCTTGTGCGCTTATATAGTTAGTTTTTTTGTTTCCCAAAAGATGAACAGTTGATACAAACTTCGAAAAAGACAATCCCTAGGGAATTTAAAAATAAATCAGATGATATTTATGCAGAAGAGTATCAAGTTTTTAATGTGCATAGCGGGTTATTGCGTGCATAATATAAAATTCGAATGATCCGATTGCAGATAAAAATTTGCTGTAAATAAAAAAAAATGGATTTCGATTCAGAAAATGTTGAAGGGACAAAATATGGGAGTCTTCTGGATTAAAAATACCCACAGATATTGTTATGAAAATCATTTAAACCCAAAATTTTAATTTTAATTAGTTAATATCAAAAATATTCGAGTCAAAATAACTTAAAGTTGATTGTCAATTATCTTGCTCTACAAGCATAACAGAAGCATATCTGGAATTACATGAATTTTGGAATGTCTTGCATTCGTTTCATTCATCTTCTGTAAACTATAACACACCTGCATTTTCATATTTAAAAAAATATGCATTACATTCAAAAATATATACTTAAGTAATTATTAAAAATAGCGCAGTAAAGAAATTTTAACGGTGAAGGATAATCGCAAAATGAAGAAATTTAAGGCCAATTAAATTAATATTTGCTTTTTATATTTCCTTGTTTTATTTATTTAAATATTCAATTACTGATTCGTATTTTATTCAATGTGCATGCACTTCCTTTTAATTCCTTTTTCTATACTATATAGAGAATGGATGTAGCATCAAATACTACAGAATCATTTGGGTTTAATCAGTCATGTATCGGAAAAATTTATGCAGCGAAATGTAGAGCGGAAAATGGACAGATAATTCAAATGGTTGCTATTTATATTTCACTTAATCAAAGTGTAGAGAAAATTATCGAATTCATTCCCAAATATTTAGTTGCCTATTTTAAAGCCGGATCGGTTCTCTGAGCAAGTTACCTATGATTTCAAGTGGGAATTTTAATGTAGATTTTTTCAAAAGACAAATCAAAACAGTTTATTTTTTAAATCAAAATTAAATTTAATTATGCCAAATGATCCAAGTGAAAGCACGATGAAGTATAGAATAACGCTTGACGGAGTTTTTGTAGATATTTAAATAATTTTGAAGTATTTATATATACAGCCTATTTCAGCTACCATAAACCTATTGTTTCCTTCTTAGAATACAACTATTTCACAAATATGGTTGTGTATTTTGCAAAAAATATTACTTTATGAGTACAGACATATGAATAAATATTTTTATATGACAATACTAATATCCCCCTGTTTTTTATTCACCGAACTAATGCCTGAAATAACATTACAAAATTTGAAGTTTTTACTCCTATCATGTGGTCATGATCACACACACTTTTTTTTTGAAGGACAAGACGAAATGTTCCTTTCGTTATTCATAGGGGAATATCATATCATTTAGATTAATAGATATCTAGATGAAATGATTCAAAAATAAAAAGACCAGGAGTTGATAGTTTTAGCTCTATTTTAAAAAGTCACTATGATAGTGACTTGGTCTATAAATTGTACTGTATTTTGAGTTTAAGGTAGCACCAGCGGATAATACAAAAACACACACATTTATTATTCTCGAAAGCGGCAAGACCCTCCTGTGGTTCCTAATCTTCAAGTAACTGCTCGAAACTGAACCAGTAGGGTTGCCCGATACAATGTAAATTATATACAATGAAATTATACAGAGCCAGTCACCACATCACAAAAGGTCTAATAAATTTTCAAGACAGATGTAAAATCTATCCTTCTTTTTATTAACAGTTGTATAAATCCCTATCCTGACAAAACTAGACTTATTTGAGAAAGTAAAACTATATAGCGTTGCAAAACATGCAAAAAACCGCATCGACATCAAATAACAAATTTTTAAGCGATTTAAAGAAAATGTTTTTGAGTTTTTCGTAGTTACACTACGCTACCCGTTCTCCCATCCATTTTAACAATTTCATACTTTAATTGTTACACATTAGCTGGAGCAATAGTCCTCAACCACCGGATTGAAGACCGGTACCGGTTCGTGGATCAAATGGTCCCAGGCCGCACAAGGAACATTAAACTATTTCCATTTTATTTACCGTGATTTATTTCTCTGAAGTTTGTGCAACTATCCATGGAAATCACTTTATATTTCTTGTTAAACCATTTTACAATCATTTAACTGTATTTTATTTTGAAGACATACTTAAATAAAATTAAATTAAAATTATTAAATCCAAACAATCTAAATTATAAGCAATCGACGTCTTTTTTCATCGAGTCCCAGTAAAATTATCAAACGTTGACTGGTTCGCGGCGATAAATAGATAGCAGAGCACTGAGCTAGAGGATTGGTTTTTCGAATAGTTAAATTTTAAACTGAAATTTCAATAACTTAGCTTCATATTTTATCAAATATAAATACTTAGTATCTACTATGTACTACTATAAAAAAAGATCTTGCTAAACAATGCGATTAACTTAAATAATAATAATAAAAAAAATAAAAAAAATAATAAAAAGTCGATAAGAGATAAAACTCGTTTTGGTTTGTGAAAAATCACCATCAATGACAGTTTCAAGAGAGAACACTCAAATAATGTTGCCAAAACTTAAATTCAACATTTGAAATAATGCTCTTTTTGAGATAATTTGTTCGGAAGTGAACCGTAGTTCTACTAGGAAAAAGAAACAAATGAAGAAATATAAAAATATCGAAAAAACTCTAAGAATAATTAATTTTTGGATGCAAAGAGATAGATGATGTACGTCAGAAATATGCATTATGAAGTTTTGATTTTTTTAAGGGTTAAGAGAAAAAAAAGAAATTTGTGTGTGGCTCTTTAATCATATATTTAAATGTATGCATAAAATCCATGAATTAATATTTTCTCCAGTTCCTTTTTGGAAAAGTGTACCAAATGTTCATTCCGCATACCACATATATAACATAACACCATTCTGAATAAGATGATTTTAAAATTTAGAAAATAAAAATGAGTTCCTGTTCATTAACACATTTTTTGAAAAATTCGCCTGAAATTAAACATTTGAAATAAAATCAGTTTCTTAAAGGAGCTTCAATATTTCAGACTGTGCAAGTAAATCCTATTGTGTTTTGTTCAAAAAATAAGTCACTAAATAAAGTCTAAAGCAAATTTCAAAATAAAAATAAAAAATCTTTTGTGCATAATTACTACCTATGGTTTCAGTGTACATAACTGCGAATGTCTGAGCATATCTGTTTTGGTGATACGGTTGCCCTCCTCATACTTAATACAGATTGACCCATTATACATCGTACTATTCATGACACAAAGATGTTTTAACCACAGTCATAAGATTTTGACATTTTAAGTCATTGATGGACAGATGTGCATTTACACTGGAGCTTTACTCTCCATTTCTATGTCATCCAGGGCCGTGAGTTCTAACTGCTATAAATTGTTGCCCCTATTCCATCAGACGTTTAGTATAAAAAAGAACTTAAGATACGGTTTCACTTAAATATCGAGTACAATGACCTATGCAGATACCAAAACTGTTTGAGAATTTAGGTCCAAAGTTTGATTTTCATGTACAACTTTTGCTTTGACTTCTAGTATAAAGAATAGCCCTCGTATTGCTTTATAGTGCCACGTTAAAAACGTTCAATTACTGTGGAATAATGAATTTTTTATGGCTGTGATAATCTTTTAGCTAGGTATTTAATGTAACTTGTTTTTTTTCTACATATGCTGAGCCAAATATAGGTTTTTTAAAAATAAATAATAGTAACTATAATAAAGGGAAATGTACGAATCACTATCTCACAAACAATAGTAGAGCGTCTGCTGGACAGACCAAAACCAAAAATATAATTATATATCTGGCAACAAATTTTTCGTATCCGAAAATCAATCAAAGCAATGCAAGTTAAAATTAATAACTTTTATAAATAATTTACTTTTTAAATGAGAATTTCATCTAAAAAATTAAATGAAGTTTTATTTTATGTTTTTACTTTTAAGGATCTGATTATATCTTTCATAAAGGTATATATCTGACCATCGCCTTGTTTAAAAATGTATATCCATGACCAAAGCAATGTGATGTTCCAACTTCTCATTTAGAGGGGAAAAAAAGGCGTTTTCCTGTAACATGTCCCACCACAAGATGGGTAAGAGTCTAATATTTAGTTCTATACTTACTAAATTGATATACATATCCAACACAGACCTCTTTATTTGAACCATAACATGAGACGTTCACACTAATCATTAATGAGCAATATAAAATTTTTGTTTGTTTTAAATTCTCGCTACTGGATATTAATGAATAAATATTTATTAGATATATATTTAAATATTATAATAATTTAAATTCTAACCGGTGGGTTTTGACTCGTGAAATAGTGTGACATATGTTAATGTTTTGTAGCTTTTATTTATAACTTTTATGTAATTAAAGTGTTTTACATAGTAGTGTGTTTTCCCCTTTACTTTTTGGAAAATTTACTTATATTAGTATTAGCAACGTTTTATTTCGATTGGATTCAATTCTGAATAGCTTGAAAAGGGATGAAAATATTTGAATAATTTTTTTATGAGGTCTGTAAAAGATTGCATGCATTTCACAATATAAATTTTGGCTGTAAAATTATCATGCAAGTTTGATATAATTCGATTTGTTATAAGTTTATTACCCATCCCTTGCAGTTTATAATTTTAGGAAAAATTTTATATTTCATTCTTAAAATATTTGTCAATTTTCTGATTTAGTCTACATCATAGGTGTTCTATATTTTGTGTTGGATTCTTGTATAAATATCAAGAACAGATTTAAATTATCTTTTACATTATGAAAAATATTAATAAAACTATGAAAATTGTGGTAATGCAGTAAAATGTAACAAAAATATCTCTTGTTAAATCCTAGTAGAGTTCTCTCCTTATTGACAAAATAATAATGTTGTCAACTTGATGAGATAAATGTGCCCAGTTTACAACCATACCTCCAGAAGGGAAATGTAATCCTTTTAGGGACTAGTATTTTACCATTTTTTTAAAAAATGGTTATTTGTGACAGTTTTAAATATTTCATGGGAAACAGATTCATTGTTATCATTGCTGGGTTAAAGTGTAGAACAGGTTGTCAGTTGGCAAATTCAATTTTTTAGCGACAAGAAGCAGTTGCCAAACTATCAATATGTATTGATAGTTGTCCCAAGAGATTACAAAATAGCATTTATCAAGAAGAAAACCAATAAGGAGAATACTTTCAAAGCTATTAATCATGGATTAGAGTAAAGCTATTTATTTCCTTAAAAAAAAAAATGAAATGCTATCTTAGAAAATTTAAAAATAAAACTTACCTTTGCTAAGAAGAGAAGTTCCTCAGAAGAAAATAAACCATTTTAAAGGTTTTGAGGAAAACTAAAAACAACTCAGATTGCTGGATTTGTGCATTTTTTTCCACATGAGCTACACAAGAAGGCTCTTATTCCCCATCATTAAAATCTGAAGAATACTTATTCTGCTTTCCTCAAACCAGACATTTTTTCATACAGATCTTCTAATACGATGCATATTTTTTCCTGTCTTGGCATTCCCAAATATATGTATCATTCAAATCCTTCTTTTTAACCAAACATGTAGAAATCAACCCTTTATTGATGCACCACAATATTATAGACATTTTTCCCTTTCATTGCAAACCATACTTCTCAGATACATACTGTTCCAGATAAATCGAGGAAATAAACACAAAACAAAAAAATTAGTAAAAAAATATTCCAAAGAAAAGTTTTATTAAAAATTTTTTTTGTGGTTCTAAATAAAAACAAACGAATAATAAAATGGTCAGTCTAAAAATCGTCTGTCTTTTTAAAAACATCTGCACATTTTTAATAATGTGTAGCATTTAAGTACAAAGAACATGACTTTATTTGAATAAGATCGCATTTTAAAGTACATAGGTTGCGAAATTGAGCAGCCTGCCAGAATGAATTTATCTCACCATGAAATCTAGATAAATATCATCAAATCCAACTGACTACCTATTCTACACTCCAGCCATGATGCTATAAGTGAGCTAATGATTCACATGAGTCCTCTAAAAGAAAATAATATCTCTATTAAATAAAACTAGTACTTTTTCTTTTATCAATAATTACAATGGTTAATTATGGTTAAATTAATCTACATCAGTATTCATGTTTTTTGTTTTAAGGAAATCTGTCATTTGTAAAATGTTATTTCATGCTTTGAGATAACCTGATTATGCATTGCAATGGTTTTGTGTTTGAAATGTGCTTCATTGCCTGTCATAAGGACCAAAAAATAATCTATGAATTCAGTTAGGATTTTATCAGATATCATTGATATGATTTTTTAAAAAAAATCATACCATTCTGTTTTGCCTTTTTTTTTCTTACATGAAATTGAATGAAATATTTTCCTGAAGTGGCTGTTACTTTAAGATGGGGATTAGTTCAGATCCGAAAGTCAGCAGAATGTGCTGCTTTATAAACTACCTTTTGGAAAGAGAACTTGAGCAACATCTTTGATTGTAAAAAAAATGCAGTTGACCATTTGTTAAATTTGGTTCTAAAGGATTAAAAAAAATCTAATATAAATGATACACATCTATCTCATAACTGAATACATTGAAGGACTCTAAATGTATCATCATATTTGATTCTGAAGTTTTTAAAACAGATTTTTCATACATTTTTTTTCTGACAGGGCTGCACATCGTTATTTTAACCTTTGCAGACCTACTACATTCCCCAGGAGCTAGTATCACTTTTTAGCATGGCACTATATAGGTGATACCAATTACTGCAAGTTATTTTGATGTTCAGTTTCCTTGCCAGAGAGAGGCACCTGAGCTCTGATGATATGAACCTGTACTAGAATGTAATTTTGCAGAGAGCACCCAAGCCAAACAGATACTCTAGGGAGCTTTTACATGCTGTATAATCTACTACACGGCCGCTGTCGATTTTCTGCATCATGAAAATCCGACTTGGGCCGGGGTCAAACCCGCAACCTTGGGTGCAGAAGGCCAGCAACAAATTAAACACCACCCAGTCAGCGTGATAAATTAAAAAGTTATATAATGCAGTTTAAAGTTGCTTTCATTTTAGGAAGGTTTTTGGTTATTCATATTCTTTGTATGGGGGCCCTTTTAAAGTTAACCCTTCTGTTCATCATTAGTAACAGTGTTATCTAAATATTCTTCATAATTTTTCTGGAGAAATATTAATTTTGAAATTAAAAATTACTGTATACTGGGAACATTTTTGTTGTTGTCAAATTTACATTATTGTTGAATAAAATTGCTCATCTTTTTGGGAAATTGACATCCTGTTAATATTTCAGACTTGGAATTAAACCTCTATAGTGCTGTATTACTGTATATTTAAAATCCATTTGAGCACATGAGCTTCAAGGAATGTTTTAAAAGGAGATTAAAAAGAATAGTTAACTGTTCAATTTGCAAAATAAAATTCTTATCTGGTTATGGAAATTAGTAAACTAAGATACTGAACAATGTATTTTAAAAATATGCTTCAATAGGTTTTCTGATTTTTCTTTATTTCCTTTTAGATATTTCATATTTGTTATCACACAGATTTTCAAATGATGCAGTAAATTGGAAAAATATCCCCAAGCCTTTGAAAACAATTATATAAAATAGAAGGATTGTATATATGTGTATAAAACTTAAATTTAATTGAAAAAGTCATCTAGGTTCGAAAATTCAGTAAAAAAAAATGGCACATAAGAGACACCTAAGCAGGAACTTAAAGGGAGACATTTCATTGTGAAAGGAAAGCAGAAAAAATACTCAAACTCAGATTAGCATTGTTTTTTCATTTTATTTGTGATACATATGATTCTTAAGTATTTTTCAAAGAAATTTAAACCCTTTAAGTTTTTTCATTCCATGATGTTGAAATAGTTTTAATTTATTTTTTATTATTTGTAGCTGCCATTTAGCTATATTACTCATTATTATGCTGAGTTGTGCACTTTGCTTTATTGTTATTTGTTTTAAAAGAAGAATGTAAATTTCATTTGTTTCTCTTTTCAGGAAAAACAGAAGATACCTATGTGATTGCTAAATATGATTATACAGCACAGGGAAGTCAAGAACTTGACATAAAAAAGGGCGAGCGACTGATCCTTTTGGATGATAGCAAGCACTGGTGGAAAGTTCAGAATGCAAAACATCAATCTGGTTTTGTTCCTTCTAATTACGTGAAACGAGAAAAGCCTTCAATATTTGATAGCATTCGTCGGAAAGTCAAGAAAAAGACCGAAGCAAAGATGTCGCCAACGGCTTCACCTATTGCAACTAAAGAGGTCAATGTTGATTCTCCGAGGAATACCTCAGATAAAACTAGTAATTATACAGGAACATCTGCTATTGTTAAGTACAACTATGAAGCGCAGCAACCTGATGAAGTATCTCTCTCTAAAGGAGCAAGGGTTATGGTCATGGAGAAATCTAATGATGGTTGGTGGAAAGGTGAATGCGATGGTGTAATTGGTTGGTTTCCATCAAATTATGTTTTAGAAGAGGCAGATGATGCCAATGATAGCAGTCACAACTACACACCAGCTGGATCTGCAAATAATACATTACAGAGTGGAGGTTGTCTTGATGTAGTGTTAGCTTTGTATTCTTTCACTTCTCAGAATGAAGAGGAGTTGAGCTTCCAAAGGGGTGAGCATTTAGAGATCATTGACAGACCTGAGAATGATCCTGATTGGTGGAAAGCCCGAAATCAAAAGAATGAAATAGGGTTGGTGCCAAAGAATTATGTGCAGGTGGTCTGTCATGCTAATTCTGTAGAGACTTATCCTGGTAAAAACTTTCCTCTTTCTAGTAGTGCGGACATTTTAATGGACAATGGGATTCCCCGTAAAGAAACAACAAGCCTTTCTTTGGGTGCCAGTGGTGGCTCCCCTGCATTGTTTCGAAATAAATTTGGCAGCTTGCAAGAACGCCCAGATCTGACTGGAAAAAGTTGGTATTATGGCAGCATTACACGAAGTGAATGTGATCAGATGCTTAACGAATATGCTGAAGATGGTGATTTTATTGTGCGAGATAGTGAGACTAATGTAAGTATTTTTTAAATAACTCTCAGGATTTCAAAGTATTGTTAGAAACTTTAAAATTTAATTTACTCAATCGAAGGGGGATGTGTAATAATTTTGTAAAGTAATCCATATTGTTTTAGGTTTTCAATTTTCATTCTGCTTTCATAATCATATTTTTTAAATTCATGAATGATTAATGTATCAAGCAATTCACTATATAATACCAATGATATTTTTACTCAGATTGCTTTTGATATATTAAATGAATTGTATGAAATTTTATTTCATTCGGAATAAAAAAATTATTAAGTTTTAACATACTTTTAAGCTTGTATTATTTTTAATTCCTTAATATGTTTAAATTTTATGACACTTTTATCATGAGTAATTAATTGTCATTCAAGCTAATTATTCATATTGTCTCTGCAATTTTTATTTACTTAACATTGTTTTTTAGCTTAATGATTTCTGATAAATTTACTTTCATACTTTATTTTTTGTAATCGGAAATCTTTCAGTTTACGTATTTTGTTGTTAATTTAAGTATTTGAAAAAAAGGTTGGTAATTCTTTTTATGAGGAAATAGTTTTATAAAAATACAGTAAAGTTTCTTGAATTTTAATACATATTCATAATTATTTATAAAATATAAAACATTTTAATAATTTTTTGTAATTCAAGCAATATATAAACAAATTAAAATATATACAATTTACTAGACATATATTTAAGGAGTGAGAGAAATGTGTTAAAAAATATAGTTTTTTTAAGAGTTAATCTGAAACGTACACATGCCAATTTCTTTTTCTTTTTTAAGACTAAAATGATTTATAAGTTTCTCTGATTTTCTGTTGCATTATCTGAAACTTTAAACTGTTCTGGTTGCAAGTTTCAACAAGTATTTGTATATTCATTTGATGCACATTTGGCTCTTTTATCACTGAATGTATGCATATTAACCTAGAAAATGAACTAAGATGAAGATAATTCTTGTTAGTATTAAGGGAGTTGCTATCATGTATCCATGGTTACTTATTAAATTCAATTATGTCACTGAATTTTGTGTGAGTTCCAATTAGTAAGAAGTGCTATAGAAACATATAGAAATTTATTTAAAGTGTTTGGTGAAGGTATGATTTCGGTTAGAATGTGCAAAAGATTATTTCAAAAATTTCAAATAGGAGATTTCAACCTTTCTGAAAAGCTGCTCTCTCCTAGTGCAAAATACTTTGACAACATCGGAGATTGCATAATTTAGCTCAGCAAACGATTGTGGACCATATTCAAAAACTAGGATTGGTATGGAAGTATTCGAGATTGGTGCCCTATAAGTTAAGTGAGAATTAATTGTTAATTTGAATGATTGCATCATCTTGTGCACACTTTGAACAAAATTGAACCTTTTTGGACTAGATGATAATTGGGTATGGGAAAAGTGAATTAGCTTTGAAAACATCATAAGGAAAATGGCATATTGTGTACCTGGAAATCTTGCCTCCTTTACCTTAAAACCGCAATGAAGCTAGAGTTAGAGAATGTTCTAAAAAAGTGAGACAATTCAAGAAACAATTCATTTTGTGTGATTGAAACCAAACAAAAGGCTGAATTTGGAGTGTTACTGTCAGCAATTGGATTAATTAAAGCATTCCTAGAAAAGAGGTTGGTGATGCTCAATGAAAAGGACATATTGCTTCGTGATAATGCCAGGCCACATTCTACTTTGGGGACTTGTCAGAAACTTGTAGAGCAAGACTGGGAAATTTTGTTGGATTAACCATACCCCCCCTTCCCCAGACCTAACACCATCTGATTATCAGCTTGTTTCTGTCTTTACAAAATTTTTTGTGGGGTAAAAAATTTCAAGAACAAAGAAAACACCAGGCAAGCACTGGTTTAATTTTTTGCTTTTAGGGCTAAGCCATTTTTTAAAAATGGGATATACAATTGCCATCATGCTGGCAAAAAGTTCATAGATATTTAGGATATTGATATGTCAATTATATAAAGTATATTATTCAATTAAGTTTATTCAAATAGGTGAACTTTATTATTATTTTGTTTTATTCTGAAAATGGACAGAACTTTCTGGTAGACTTAATATAAAATCAGTCAATTATGTTGGCTATCAGAATGTTACATGACGTTGCAAGTCAACTACGTAAGTATATTAAAATACATCATATTATGTCTTCAGTCAATAATATGTTCTCAATACTTGCTTTTTATGCTTTGTCATAATTGTAAGATATTCTATGAATGTGATTCTCAAATTTTCTTCATATTGTTTCCCATTGTCACGACAATCTTTCTTGTCATTACCCTCTAGTCATAACTAAAAACTGCAGTGCCTGTATATCAGGGGTACTCAACCTTTTTGTCTGCTGGGCTGCATACATATGTCATCTATTTCATGTGAGCCGCTTACATATGCTAGTTATTTCATGTGGGGCTGCAACATGAGAATAAATGTGGGAGGCAGAGAGAGAGAGAGGAAGAAATGCCTTAAGGACAAAGATAACATTGGAAATTTAAAATGTGGAAAAGTATTATAATTCCTGTTTCCTTTTTATTATTTTTGTCTCTAACACTAAATTAGAAGCATTAAAGAAACACTCCTTCACAATTTCTGCATCAGTAAATGGTTTCATATGATAACCAATAACATAAACTTCATTGGGGCCATTGTTACCATTGTGATATTACCACTGACAAAACACATTGTTGCTGTTGCAAGATTATTCAAGAAAGCTTATTTATCACCTCTTGAAAGAGTTCTTTGAGGAAAAGGGTCATTGAATGATTTATCTTTTTTTGGTATTTTTAAATACAGCACTTTCCTAACAAATCAAACGATTACTAATCTATGTGTGTTTTTCACTACAAAATAGTCAACCTCAAAATTGTCTTGAAACGATGTATTTTCTTCAATTATTTTTCACTTGCAAGATATGAAAGAGGGTTAATATTAGCTCCACCCATAAAATTGTTGCTACTCCACTGTTGTCTGTTATCACTAATCGTAATTGTTCCAAATAGAAAAAGAATATCAATTCACGCGTATCCATAAGACATTGACAGCAAAAAGCAAAATTGATATATTTGATTTCTTTGCAAAGAATTTCCCTCCAAATTTTTAATACAATGTTTTTAAATAAGTGAATTTCTCAGAGCAATGGGCCATGACCAGGCCACTTAAAAAGGCTCGGTGGGCTGCAGGTTGAGTATCGCTGCTGTGTATTGTAATTTGCAGATTGTCCTTCTTTTTATTCTGCTTTAAAAACTTGTGATTAGAATTTTTTATAGGACTATTAATTGATGTTGAATTGTTGATTGACCTATTTTTTTACAATTGAAGTCTTTAAATGGAATTTCTTAGTATTGACCTCCCTTTCAAACTATACTTAACTTTTTAAAAATTTTCTATTCTATTTCCAGAAAGGCATGTAGTTATATGTCTTGTTGATGATATCATGTTTTCATTCTTTTACTTTTAAAGAAAATAAAATTCTTTTATTATGTACTAAATCATTAGACTTTTTTGATATGTTACAAATTTACTTAAAAGCAATAGAATGAATTTTTGTGATAACATAATTGTGAATAATTACTATTTGAATATTTTTTTGCTATGTTTCTTATCATAGAGTTCATAGTATGATTAGATTATTTTTTGTAACTACAAAGGTAGAATTATGAATTTCATTTTTACGTGAATGAATCTCAAGTTCAATATAAATTGTCTGTAGAATTTTAATTCAACTGTTTTGGGTTTTGTTTTGAAAATTACTTTGCATTAAATATTCTTGAAATTAATTGTCAGTGATGTTTGTGTGTCCTGTAAAAATTATCCATTTATCCCCAGATGATGCATGAGTCTGTTCTATGTGTATATGAGCAATCTTGTGCAAAGTTAGTACTTGTTGCATTTTAGTGGCAAAAACATTTCAGTTTTAAAGGATTCAGTTGATGTTTGTCTCTCAACTGTAATTATCAATTTAAAATGTGGTTGTATACTTTTAATAAAAATTTTTTCTGGATCAATAAATGTTTAATCAATCTACAGTTTATTACTTTACTTAACCCCCATAGTCATTTTTCAGTTTCAAGCTTTCTTTTTCCTTATTAACAGTTTTCTGTATATTATGAAATATGAAAATATGATTATTCTTTCTTTTTAAGGTTGGAGACTACTCAATATCTTTGAAAGCATCAGCTAGAAACAAGCATTTCCGAGTACATGTTGATGGGCGAGTGTTTTGCATTGGACAAAGGAAGTTCGACACTCTGGATGATTTAGTAGAACATTACAAACGAGCTCCTATTTACACTAGTCCTAGGGGTGACAAACTATACTTAATAAAACCTTTTCAGAAACCTGCAAAGTCATAATGGTGAATGACATTTAATGAGTTTAAAAAAATCATCTTTCTCTGTTGATAACATCGTGTGTGCTCAAAGTGTTTGTGTGCAGAGATGCCAATTTTTAAACAAATCCTCAGTTTTAAATTTCAGACTGGAAAGTACAAAAACAATGGTGCTTTTCTCAATTTTTTGAAATCGTTTTTTTTTAAAAATTCTACTTAAGCATCTGATGCATTTTCATTTTTCTTCTAATTTTAATTGTATGCATAAAGTGCCAAAACAATTATTTGAATAGGGTTATTCAAACTATATTGAATCCTTTATTCTTTAACTTATAATAAGATAATTGTAAAAATAATTCTAGGTTCTAAAAAAAAAAGAAATTATTTATTTGAAAATTTTATCTAATTTTAAATGAATTAAATAAAAATATGGAATATATTTAAGGACCAAAAATTTGTAGAACATTTCTATGAAATAAGCAATATATTTGAAGACCATTCTTTTTCTGATGGAATAAGTTTTGTATATGCCATGTATATTCCATATTTTCTCTGAGGTTATAAAATTGAGTGAACTCCAAGTTTTATATTTTATTTTATATAAAACTTTAAAAATATATATATTAAACATCTATACACTTTAAGTGATACAGTATATGTAGTATTATCTTTATTCCATATTATAACAATAATTTTAAGTAAGCATTGAAATTGAAACTCATGGGAAATCCATTTCAGTGAACAGTATTTTATTTTGACTACTCTTTCTTCTGAACAGATACATTGAGCTCTTCATCATATATTTTACAAACACCCAATGTTGTACAGGAATTGAAAATGTCCATTATTAAAATTTTGTTCTATAATATTAAAATATAAATCCAGGTTTTAATTTTTTTAGATCTAATTTTTGTGCATTTTCAATTCTAAACATATTGTTAGGAAAATAAAACACTTTAATTATAAATTCAAAGGAATCAGATTAACATCTTTATAGACCTTATGGTGTTTCTAAAGGTGAAGTTAATAACCAGAAATTTTTTTTTTTACAGATACATTTAATTGTAATTTTGCTTAAACTATAAAATTTGATAGATATTAAAGGTATTTAATTTAAATAAAAAATGAATATAAGTAGTTATATTTATAACTTTTAATAAATTGATAAATAACATTTGTTATAAATATAATAAATTAATGTAGCATTGAGATTAAAAATGAAATTATGTTTGTTTCAATAGTAAAAAAGTATAGATTAAATTAGAAAATTAATTTGTGCAATTCTAACAAGCATTTGAATTAAAATCATGAATTTTATATTGAGTTCAATTATATAATGAATGGGGGAAAAAATCTTGTCATTGTCAAAGAAACCCAAGGGAAACATATTCAGCTTATCTGCAAATTTAATATTTAACAATTTTTTTAGTGGAAGGAAAATAATAATTAAGAAATTCTAAGTCATATATATATATTTTGCATTACAAAAGTAATAGGCTCCAAGGCATGTGATGAAGGTCGCTAAAGTAAAATAAAATAATTTGAAGATCTTGGAATTAAATATATAGTATCTGTTTTAAAGTTCAAAACAATTATACTTTTTTAATTCTTGGATTCTTTATTAAGTCTAAATTAAAGTAATACATCTATTAAAGGGATTAACAAAAAGTTTGTGTATGAAAGGGTTATACATCTACAAGGGAAATTTTTTAAATTGAATGTGTATGTGTATTTCAATTTAATAAGAGTTTTATAGGGGAATTCATTCTTAGTATATTTTCGAAAATTAAATTCTCTATTGGTAAAAAAGGCATGAATAGTGACATGCACATCTATATTTTCTATCTTATGTTTTTTATTTCATCACCAAAACATATTTGTTAAAATTCATAGGCCAAATATATTTATAATGATACAAAGTTATATTAAACTTTTTTCTGGGTAAAAAAATGTTGCAAATATTGGCTTTGTTCTTTAGAATTTAAGAAAGGTTAAAAATAATTGTTTTAATTGTTAATTTAGATTTAAATAAAGTTATAATGGGTAGCTAAACATTGTGATATTTTAGAAGTTTACTCAGACAGCTATATATTTTTTAAATAAAATACTTTCGAAAATAGCAATATTTTAGTTTTAAAACATATTTTAATCACATAAAAGTATTTTTAAAATATTTATTTTAAGTTGTTTTACATGCAATTGAATCCTTTAAATTGAATATTAACTTTCATTTTCTGCTTATTTTGGAATTTTCAATGTTTTTTTAAAGGCATTTTAAGAACATTTTAAATCATATTTAGAATCAGTTTTATAGAATTGAAATGTTGACTAAATTATGCTAGATGTTGCTTTAAAGATTTTTTTAAATTAACATTTTTGGGAGGTTACATACTTATTATATATATATTCAAATTACCTTTTCAATTAAAATAGTGATTTGAATACATGAAGTTAGATTTTTCTTTCACTTTTTTTGTCTTTTTTTCATGTGTCTAACAGTATTTTTTACTTATATTTATTTGTGTACTCTTCCTTATGTGTCATTGTACTCTCATGTTAAGAATCTGTTATCGATAATTAGATGATGGATCATAACTATAATATTGGCATCTCTGCAACCCTGCTTATTTTCTCAAATTCTGTACATCTTTCAGCTCCAGTTTCACACTAGTACCATTCTGATCAGATTGGATAAATCTAATTTTCCTGTATTACCCCAATTGCCAAGAAGTGCCTTTGGTTTATTTTGTGTTGCTTTCCTTGTATTTGGTGAGTTCAACAACTGGGGATAAAAAAGCTCGTACTTTGCCTTTAAATATTTAATGGCACTTGTGAATCAGCTTTTTTTTCTTTAAAATAATTTTTCTCTCTAATCCCCCCCCCTCCTAATAGTTTGAAAAGTAAAATTATTATATTTTTAAATATAGTAATCAATCAAGATTCTTAAATTAACAATTTTTAACTCGAGAGCTTAACATCTGAACTCAGCATGTTCTATGTGAGCCTTAAACCATTTCATGTTTCCTGTGAATAAGCGGTCTTAAATATTATGTGTAATGAAATTTTTCAAAGTGATTTTTTTCCCCTTTAAAAAGGTTTTGTGGATGTTTATGGCTATGGCACATTTTTGTTGTTGTTTATATGATGCATTCCAATATATATTATGCACTCCATGTTAATTTTTTTATATGGAAATAATTGCATAGAAGTATTTTTATCTAGATTTTAGTTGCTAATATTTCATGTTATTTACTGTTATGATATCCTTGCTAGTACATCAGTTATGTATGCATGTTATTTATTTACAAATTGGATTTTTAAGTTTGTGAACTATTTACTGTATTGTAAGTCAAATTTTGTTTAAATAATCAAACTGCATAATGAAATTTGCTGTTTTAATCAATTTTTAAATTTACTCAATTTTTTTTCTCCTGTTGAAATATAAAAGAATTTTGGCTCTTAAAGACAAAATCTAAATTGATTTTTAGCTAATAACTGTGCTGAAAATTTCGGTTCCGAGTTTATTTTTGAAATGTCAGTTAGGAAAATGAGAAAAAGTATATTTCATAATTTTTCTTTTTTGTTGAATATGATTGTTTGCTGTGTTGAAAACCAGGGATATATTTGTTGAATTAACTTAAAATTTTTTATTGACTGAAAAATTATGCAGTTTTTGTAATGCAAGGCTTTTGTTTATGAATTACTTTACTTGTAAATAATGTACATTTATGTTTGGAATGCCTTAAAATATAAAATGTATTTTCATTTGCATTTTAGATTGCATTTGTTAGGCATTTTATTTAGAAAACATAGGGTAGATAATAGAGCTCTATTTAGAAGCTGTGTGATCCACTTATCCTTTTCTAATTGTAGTTTGATTTAAACTTAAATTTATAACTAGTCATTCTGAGACACCCCTATCCAAAAGAAAAAAAAACCTTGAATCTGTAAAACTAATTGTTCTTCAAAGATATAAAATATTGTCAGGTAAATATTAATTATTGAAAGCTATGTATGATATGTAATTAGCTTTTTATATTTATGAAAAAAAAATTATCTGTATTTAACTAGGAACTATGTTATGAGTTTAGAATTTTAAATTTGTTGTGTAAGAAGCTGTGATATTTTGATTCATTTATTTATTTTATATGCAGAATGACATGTAGCTTTTACAGCTGCGATCTGAGATGTGTTGTGAATGTAATTTTACTACCTTTACTGTAGTCTTCAATGTAGAAATGCATTAAATCTCCTAATTATGTAAAATTATATGGACCTTTTTTTTTTGTGCACAGAGCAAGAAGTGATAGAATAATAATTTGTTTGAAAGATCGTTGTAGTCATTCCTTTGTTTTCTGAGCTATAGTTATACATTTACAGTTGTACATTTCATTTATTATCAGTAAAGTGATTTACTATTAATCTGAAATAATTCTATTTAAAAATATCCTGTTTTTATTTATAATAGAAAGAAAAACACAGTGAATTAGAATGTATTGTAGAATTATACTTATTACAATAAACATTGACACTAACTTTGGAGATAATTTGTTGCAAATTACATGATTTTGAGAATTAAATAGGTGTAGAAAATAGATATTAAATTTAAAATTAGGAAATTTTTTTAAAAGTAATTATCTGCATTTTAAAATTAGCTTTTCAAAATCTGCATGAGTTGTATTTGATTAGATTTAATTTCATGGTTGAGTAGCAGTGGGGTTGAATTTGGTACACATACAATCAATGAACACATTAAATTATAATCACATTCAGTTTCCATTAATTCCACACTAACTCATTTCAAAACCTTTTTGATATTGTATAAAATTGATTTGATATAATTGGTCGCACATTGTATTTAATTCAATTTTTGTAGTTGTTGCAAATAAGTCATTGTGAATTAATAAGGGAATCAATTATTATAAATTTAATGTTTATCAATAATACATTTTTTAATTAGAATATATTTTACAATTATGATGTTGTGTTATGAAATTAATAGAAAAAAAAATTGAAGCTTTATTGATGCCATAGTATTTTTCAATTATTTGTTTAGTGAGCATCTGGAATTTTCTCCCCTAATATGCCTTATGTAGGACTGTTACCCACCTTCTGTTGTTGTATGACTATATACAGTTTTTAAGTAGATTTCTAAGTTTTCTTATTAAGTATTTGATTGTGTTAAAAAATATTCTTATAGCTGTCACTTCTTAAATTAAAAAAGATGGGACTTGAATTTCTAAGCCATAAGTATATTTATTTTTATGTGCCTATAATCCCACTCTTGGAGTCAATTTCAGCAAAACTCTTTATTAACGGATATCTATTCAACAAAAGAAACATTCTTACTAATTTTCAAGTCTGTTGTCTAATACTCAAAAATGGGATTTGTTTTTTTATCTCTACGCCCCCTTAACCCACTTGGTAATTGACTACCACAAAATCTGTTCTCAGCGGATATCTACTCAACAAAAGAAAAAATGCCTGAAAAAATTTCAAGTCTGTGCGTCTAATAGTTCTGGAGATCTCACTACGATTGAGTGAGTCACTTTCCCATCTGTATTTTTCTCTCTTCATAGAGTAGGAAAGAGACCCACACACTAATCATGAAATCTTCGAAACTACAGCTTTGAAATATGGTAGGCATGTTTCTTTTGTTGAGTAGAGATTCACTAAAAACAGGTTTTACAAAAATCGACTCCTGTGGGGTATTGCAGAAGCGTTATAGACACATTAACCTTTTTTGAACCATTATACTTAAACTAAAATCAGTGCCGCAACAGCCCTGTGAAGGGCCACGGTCTACTGTGCCATCTCAGTTTTCTTGAACTTGGGCCCAAAGGGCAGAGGTGGATTAAGGTAGTTGGAGGCTCCTGGCGGTAAAAGGTTTGAGGCCCATGGGCTCAAGAGTCGAAAAACTAAAATAGTGAAAAGAGTTACTTTAAATTCTCAAAATAAAATGTATTGCCAATAATAAAACTCAACGGTTAAAGAAAAATCTTAACCCCTTGTAGTTTTAATTGTTTGAATAAATTGTAAAGTTCAAAATGATTACTTATTTATAAATTATGTGCCTGAAATAATTATTTAAAAATAAGTTTAAGAAATAAGTTTAGACGAGTAGGACTCGTGATTGATTTACACAGTAAAAATAAGTTTACATGAGTAGGACTCGTGATTGATTTACAAAGTCAAGATAAGTTTACACGAATCAGACTCGTGATTAATGCTTAAGGGGTTTACTGTGTATAAAAAAAAAACCTTACTAAAGAGCTTACAATTTCGCTATACAAATTGATTTCTCTTTGGAAAATTCATCAATTATTTTTGCCATATCTATTTTGTCCAAAACATTTTGTTCTGTATATAATATGGCCATGTTATTCGATTTGTCTTTTCTCCCATTTCTTAAATTATTTTAACACATTTTAAAACTGAAAAAGATCTTTCGCCAGATGCATTCGATATAGTTAAAAATATTTTCAAAAGTATTTCTACATTAGGATTTCTCTTGCAACTCGATAAATTTCTAGTGGTGGTTTTCATTATGTCTTTGTTTTCTTTTCTTGATCCACAATTCATATAGTCAAAATTAAATGATTCAATATCGTCTTGTAGATTTCCTTTAATTTTTGTGTAGCTTTTTTTTAATACTGGGATTTCACCAACGGTTATGGTCGGGAGTGTGCAATTTTCTTTGATTGATGGAGCACTCTCGAGGTTAATTCACACACCCTGACTGCAAACTAGTACGTCAGTCTGGCGGTACAAATTGTTGCACTGCGATTTATAAACATCATTCAAGGTGTGTTTTCCAACAGGATATCGTGCTCCTTCATCCCTGTTGTAATCCAACAGGCTCTATAGAGTGACGTGTTGAGTTGGCCTGCTAGATCACCAGATCTTTTTCCAATCGAGCAGGAGGGGGAATCATTGAACGCAATGCCAGCTTCATCCACAACCAGAATTAAACAACCATATAATGATCGACCAAGAACAACAAGCATGCAATTCCATCCCATATACTGATATCCGGTACCAGTACGACACGAGGCATGCACGTTTGCATGCTTGCATTTAAAATTGTGGCGGTTATACCAGTTTTTAATTTATCATTATTTCACATTTGAAATGGCTCTACTCTCGCTTGCATGAACCTGTGATCTTGAAACTTTAATTAATTTAATATGCTACCTATACATTTGTATAGGTAGCAAAACCGATTTGTATTGTCGAAGTTTTATTAGTCGACAATATTTTTTACTTGGTGTTTGGATTTTTTTTCGATCATTGTAAAATGTACCCGTGAGTAGTCAAGCACGCCTGCAAACTGAAAATGAACTTGTTTGATTTAAATAGCATTCATTTGCTTAAAATAAAATTTGGGCAAAAAAAAAATGCATGTGAAAAGTTTGTACAGATATACAAGAAAAAGATAGCTAGGGCTACTACACAACTCAAAAACGAGGAAATATCGGGGTTGCAATATCGATTCAAGATTTTTTTTTATATATGTAATATGTGAGAAAGAAAAAGAAAAACGAATTACTCATTCATCACGAGATCTCCGAAATTATTAGACCTGTAGACAGAGGGATAAGATTGTTAAAATTTCTCGTTTTGAACTATTAGACACACAGATACACATATTTCAAATTTGGCATGCATGTTTCTTTTGTTGAAAGAGATCCGCTAAGAACAGGTTCCGTGGAATCGACTTTCAAGGAATGGTCGCGGGGATGTTTCAGATTTAAAAAAAAAATTACGTTTTTGAACAATTAGACCTACAGACTTGAAATTTGCCAAACATTCTTATATATGTATATATATATTTAGCGGAGATTCAGTAAGATCGGGTCTTGAAGAAATTGTCTCCCAAAGAGGGCTTAAAGGGGTGCTATAGATAAAATTTCCAATTTTTGAATCATTTAGAGCAGGGTGGCCAACCCGCGGCATGCGAAGACATTGAAAAATTACAAAAATGTTATAAAAATATTACTGAATTAATTTAATTACAATAGAAAATTATTATGAAGAGAATATGTAAACAGAAATTTTCACCGTGATATTTTAAAGGCGCTAAGCAAAATTTTTTCTTTTCTTCAGTGTAGCGCCAAAAATGAGATCATGCTCCAAAGCTTACAATTCCACAACATTGTAACGTTCCGAGAAAAATGTTGAGTAACGGGAAACTAAAAACAAATTCTCGCTCTCTCGGACCGTCGAATCTGCCCAAAAAGTCACCCTCTCTCGGGGAGGTTAATTTTTAACATCTCGGATTTTCATTCGAATTTCAGCTTCCCCTCGCAGTGCTGAAGTTTAGTGTTTATAGCTATTGGCTGTCAGCGTGATGTCAGATAAAAATATTTTTCCAAAGGTGTTGGCTATTTACGATTTCTGTAATGTCAAGATGTAATTCTGCAATGTATTAGAAGAGCAGTTGTTGATACGGTAAAATTAATTCTATCTGCACAAAGTAGCCGCTTTATGAAGCAGTGGGAGTGAGAACTTGCATCTATGACAAATCCGAATGCTGGATTCGGAGCCTAGAAAATTTGTAGCGTAACATTGGCAAGCTGTTTCTAGCTCTCAGACTTAGTTGATTTTAAACTCTGTTAGCAAGACGCGCGAGTTAAGCTTTTTTTCCTTTTCTAAAATTGTTTTTAGATTTTAGCGTTGAGCGTAGTTGTTTAAAGTTCTTTTTATTTTCAATATGTTTATGAGTATATTTTCGACATTGAAAAGAAATTATGCTGAGGATATTGCAGTACGTGAATTTAAAATTGCCAACACAGAGGGAAGAACACATTACTTGTTTACAAATCAAAATGCTTTCAAGCCTGTTTGCTTGATATGTGGAACTTGTACAGCAGTTTAAAAAAAACAACAACCTTGGACCGTCATTTCAAACAACTGCATAATGATTTGAACAGCAAATATCCTGTCGGATCAGATTTGCGAACGGAATTTATCAATAAAAAAAAAGAAATCTTTAGTCGGCCAACAATCTTTGTTCCAAAAGAGAAATGACGAAATGGAAACTATGGTGAAGGCTTCTTATGAGCTTTCTTTGTTGTTAGCCCGCAAGAAAAACCATATTCTGATGGAAAAGAGATAATAAGAAGTAGCCTTTTAATTTTCGCCCAGAATATCAGTGATCTAAATGTCAAAAATATGGTTGATCAAATAGCTTTGTCTAAAATGCCGTCATGCGTCGTATAGATGACATGGGTCAAAATGCTGGAACGCAAATTGTCTCTGGACTTCAAAATTGCAAATATTTTTCATTAACTTTGGATGAAAGCTGTGATATCACAGACAATGCGCTGTTAGCATTTTTGTGCGTTACACGAACAATAATTTTGATACTGGGGAAGAACTTCTTGATTTGCGCCAACTAGTTTTAACTACAGGTGAAGACATTTTTAAGGAACTTAAAAATGTAATTGAAGTTAACAAAGTAGAAAGGACAAAATTAGACAGTGTATGCACAGATGGAGCGCCTTGCATGGTTGGCAGAATAAAGAGGTTTTGTTGATTGCCTGAAAACAATTTGAGAAGAAAAGTTTTCAAGTATCATTATATTATTCATCAAGAAACTCTTTATGATAAAGAATTAAACTCGTCTTTCGTTGTTGATCCCGTGGTGCGCTGTATCAACAAAATACAAGCTTGTGCTCTGAATCGACGAGGATTTCGTACGCTTTCGCCCCGAAGAAACAGAAAGAAATATGGCGAGTTACTCATTCATTGTAATGTGCTTTTGTTTTCCAAAGGAAGCTCACTTACGAGATTTTGGAGTTTGAGAGAATATGTTTTAGAATATCTGGAAGAAAACGATGAACTGCCCAGTGAATGCTCGCTCTTTAGGAGTAAAAATTGGGTGTGTGATTTAGCTTTTCTTACGGATATAAGGGAACACATTTAAACAATTTAAATTTAAGATTACGGTGAAAAAATTGTATTTTTACTACCTTAGTTGGTTATACATCTTCTTTTGTGAACAAACTTTTTTGTCTCTATTTTGGAGAGAAAAAATTAACTCTCTCATTTCCCATTCACACAGAGATGCACAGAAGCGGATTAAGCTAGTTGGAGGCCCCTGGGCTTAAGAGTCAAAAAAATTCGTTGACCTAAAATTCTCAAAATAAAATGTATAGCTAAAAAAAAAATTAACGGCTCAAAAAAAACTTTTAACTTTATTTTAAAGAATTTTAAAAAAAAACAACCTTACTTATAAAAGCTTAAAATTTTGCTATGTAACTTTACGTCTTGATTTTTTTTGCAGTATCTATTTGGTCCAAAACATCTTGTATGTATAAAATGGCCATGTTGTTCGGTTTGTCTTCTCCCATACTACTTCTTAAATAATTTTTAACGCGCTTTAAAACCGAAAAAGATCTCTCACTTGATGTATTTGATATCGGTATAGTTAAAAATATTTTTAAAAGTATCTCGACATTAGGGAAAGTCGAGACCATTTCTTTTGCAACTCGATAAATTTCTATTGGAGTGTTCATAGTATCTTTGTTTTCTTTTAAAAATAGCAAAAACTGATCCAATTCATCGTCAAAATTAAGCGGTTCAATATCGTCTTTGTAAATATCCTTTAATTTTTGTACAGCTTTCTTCTTAATTTCAGAAAACCTCTCGTCAAAAAATACAAAAAAGTGTTCTATAACAGTTTCATATATTCCAGCTCTTCGGGATAGTTCTGCACTTGTCCTATCGCATATGACATAGAATGAGTTGAACAAGAAATTTTCCCTATTTTCAAATTCATGACCTTCTTTAGTTTCACCGAAAATAATTTTTCTCTTTCGCTGCCTGCAAGCTTGTCCAACTTCCTTTTCAAATGAGAGCCCTGATAAAGCAGTTGCTTCTTGTTCTACTTTTCCAAATTCATTCCTGAAATTTTGTATATAATTTTCTAAAGATTTCAGTAGATTAGATCCTTTTAATAGCTCACACCCAACTGATTGTAATGCTTTGCTAGTAGCACTCACCCTCTGGAGTATGGTATCCCAAATCACGGTCATTAAGGAAGTTTCATACTTTTCCTTATTTTCAAAAGTACCCAATGATTAAATTGGCCGTACGCTAGCCCCCGGCAACGTACGGCTGCAGTCGACTCAGTATTCCACTCTTTTACCAAACACCCCAACTCATACAAAAATAGCTCCAGCAATTTTTCTTTATATTATTATTATTTCAGGTCGCAATCTAATGTACTTTCTTAATTTTAATTTTATTTTTAACTTTTAAACTTTTTATACTTGTTCCCACCTTCCACTAAACATGGCAAGTGTAATTTTTAATGCTCCCTCAAATTCAAGATAGGGGATGAAGACCTCAGCAGAGATCATGTGCCCCAATGACCATTCTACCATGTTTCAAAAGAGAAGTTGCCTCCAGTATTGTGATCTTCTTCTCCTCATTTGTATCACGGATTTCAGCCAGGGCCTCTTTTATGTGTATAACCAAGTCTTATAGCTCGTACGGCATCTGCTCTTGCTGACTATCGTGTATCTGAAACTCTTTTTTCACAGATATTGCATGTTTACTTCTTTCGAGATTTTTATTTGAAATTCGCCAGCGATGGGTTGACACAGAAAAAATAGAATAATTTCTGTACAAGCATAAAACATTTAATTGCATCGCTACAACTTTCTGCTGCTAAATTTCCTACTAAATTTAAAGAATGACTGGCACAAGTAATATAAACTGCGCTTGAACTGTGTTCTTTAATACGTGCCTGTAGATCTGAGTACCGACTGGACATATTAGACGCATTATCAAATGATTGCCCCCCCCCTTCCTACAATTTTTAATATCCAGTCCAAATTTAGCTAAAATTTCTAAAGAGCATTAAATTTTTTCCCCCAAACTCTCATAAAATTGCATTTTATCTTTTTTCAAATTTTCTGATAGAAGTACGAAATTTCCGATTTAATACACATATATTTTGTTTTATTCTTTACAGAAATCATAGTTTAATTTCTAGAACAAAACGTAGCTTAGCTTCCGGATTATTTATAATCAAAATTATTAAAATGTCTCAACCAAAAGTAAGTATTCAAAAATTCTAAGGTTTTCTTTTAAAAACTGAAAAAAACAATTATAATACTCTTGATTTGTAAAGTTTCCTTTTAATGTTTCTAAATATAAGTTAATAAAACATTAACTGAATATAAATGTTTTTTACACATTCTAGTTTAGTATTATTACTATACTTGTTTGTTTTTTCAAAAATCTTAATACTTTGTGACTAAACAGAACAATTAAACATTTCCAAAATAATTTGAAATTTCTAATCTAACTCAAAACAGTTTGACAAACGCCACAATATCACAAAAGAAATCTACAATTTTTCAACTAAATTTATATCTTAATTACATTCAAAGTTCCATTTCTCAAAATTAAACAATCTTACTATATATTGAATAACTTTTCACATTTCTATTTTGTTTGAAATCACTCTCTCTCTCTCTTATCTACTTTATAAATTGTGTTTATCATATTTTTATTTCTGTAATATATTTTGCTACCACTTTAAATAGTTTTAAACTAGGAGCAATTAAAAAATAGTACCTATATTTTTCAACATTATTGTTTTGTAAAAATAAACATTTCATTAAATGCTTTTTATAAGAAATTTCTGCTATAGTATTGGCATTGTTGCCTCTTTTAAAGATTTTAAATATAGTTATAGATGAATTTTTTGATTAACTTTATTAGAAGCATACAGAATGTTATACAACATTTTAAAGAAATTATGCATTTTAAAGTAATTATACGATTTTTAATGTATTTTTTATAATTAGTTGTACACATATTTAATTATT